>QJPP01004906.1:0-28099 GCA_003996215.1 Jaltomata sinuosa
CCGGCTCTAACTCAATAGCAAAATCAATATCTCTCTCAGGTGGAAGGCCTGGCAGGTCGGTAGGAAACACATCGAGGAAGTCTCTAACCACAGGAACAGACTAAGGAGAAGTAGGGTCAGCACTAACATCTCGGACATATGCTAGATAAGGTAAACACCCACGGGAAATCAACTTCCTAGCTCGAAGACAAGAGATGATCCCAGATGGTGCATGGCTAACAGAACCCTGCCACACAACCGGGGATACACCGGGCACAACTATGGTAATGGTTTTGGCATAACAATCCAAAACCACACGGTGAGTAGGATAACACAGTCCAATGCCCAGTATCACATAAAAATCCTAGCATATCAAGAATCATCAAGTCACCCCAAGTCTCTGAATCACCAACAGATAACATACAGGATCTCACAATCCGATCCACTACTAAAGAATCTCCTACTGGAGTCGAAACAGAAACAGGAACAGATAATGGCTCACTAGCCAACCCCAAACAAGGCACAAAGTAGGCAGATACATATGAACAAGTGGATCCAGGATCAAATAAAACCATAGCAGACTGATGGCACACAAAAATCATACATGTAATCACAGCATCTGAGGCCTCTGCCTCTGGTCTCCTAGGGACCGCGTAAAACTGACGATGACCTCCACCTGCCTGACCGCCATCCCTACCACCTGCTCTA
Organism: Jaltomata sinuosa; assembly: GCA_003996215.1. Lineage (NCBI taxonomy): Eukaryota > Viridiplantae > Streptophyta > Magnoliopsida > Solanales > Solanaceae > Jaltomata > Jaltomata sinuosa. Next base: position 688 of record QJPP01004906.1, read on the forward strand.
CCGCGTGGTGCACCACCTCTACTCTGACGACCACCCCCTCTAGCCGGGGGCTGAACTACCCGTAAAGGCTCGGCCAACTGAGTTGTACCCTGCTGAGGGCAATCTCTAGCAAAGTGACCTATCGCACCACAAGTAAAACAAGCCCCTGACGGCCTACTCAGTCGAGATGAACCAGCAAATCCCAAATGACCACCACGACCTGATGCCCCAAAAACTGTACCCCTCGAAGGCTGGCCGCCATAGCCCTGATGGCTGCTCTGACCCTGCTCGAACTGGGTACTACCAAAAGTCTGAAGTGAAGCCTGCACCGGTCGGCTGGACTGACCCTGATACTGTTGTGGCTGATAACTCCGGCTCCACTGGCCAGGACCTCTACCACCATATCTGGAGCCACTATAAACACCCTGATGTCGAGGCCTCTTATCTCTGGACCCCTGATCATGTCGCTGTAAGTCCTCCACAGTACGGGCATAGTCTACAATAGCCTGGAATGACCGACCACTGGCAATCAATATCTCAGCTGGCTGCCTGATTTCTGGCCTCAAACCCCATACAAATCTGCGAATCATATTAGCCTCGGTAGGAATGATCATAGCTCCGAACGGTGCTAGCTGATGAAAACAGGTCTCATACTCCGAGATAGTCGTAGACCCTTGTACAAGGTGAGTAAACTTCTCCCTGCGGCGCTCCCGATCACTCTGGGGTAGGAACTTGGCCATAAAGGCCTCATAAAACTCAGACCAGGTCAAAGGAGGTGATGACGGTGGTCTACAAGCAACCTGAACCCTCCACCATAACTTCGCTGGGCCCTCCAACTGATAGGTAGTATAACCAACCCCGTGAGTCTCCAACAAACCCAGATGATGCAACATCTCCTCACAGGTGGTAATAAAGTCATGTGGATCCTGTCCAGAAGTACCAGCAAACCTCGGAGGTACGAACCTCAAAAACCTACCCAACGCCTTCTGCTCTGACTCTATCATAGCTGGGCGAAGAGCAAGAGGCTGTGCAACAGATGGGACCGGAATGACCTCCGCACGGGGAGCCATAGTAGCCGACTGCGCTCCTGAGCTCTATGCACCCAGGGCTGCCCCCTGAGCGGATGTATGCGCTACCTCAGAAGGCCGCTCTCCAATCACACCCAAAAGCTGTAATAGTAATCCCCGAATATGTGGAGACTGAGCTGCAGCTGGAGCTGGCACAGAAGTGGGCACTGGAGCTGGTACTGAAGATAGCGCTGGAGCTGGTGGTACCTGGGCTGCCCCCTGATCCACAATCCGCTCGGGATCTATCTCCACTCTAGCAGCTCTAGAAGGTGCCACTTATCGAGGGCGTCCTCGACCCATAGCTGGAATGGGAGGCTCATCTTCGCGTGATGCCGATGACCTCATACGAACCATCTGCGGAAGAATGAAGTAGAACAAATGAGATCTCTAGAAACTTCAAGGGTACAACGCACGACACAGAAGCAATGAAAGAGTTAATTTTCCTAAAATGCCACTGTAGCCTCCCAAAGATTGAGTACGGACGTCTCCGCCCCGATCCGCAGGACTCTACTAGACATTGGCTCCTATACCGATGACACCGGTGAACCTAAAGCTCTGATACCAAGTTATCACGACCCAATTTCTCGGTCATGATGGCACCTACAACCCCCTGTAGGTGAACCAATTCCCGTAGCCCAGAACAGTTAGCAATGGGCTACTATCTAACAAATAAGGGAACCAGACAAATAAAATAGATAACAGGGATATAAATATATACATATGCGGAAACTAAACCAAACCCCAAGACCTGGTATCATAGTACAGAGCCAAACTACATACATGGAGTACAAATAAACCCAAAACTATATATACAAAAGTCTCTAAATGGTAATAGAGTACATGAAGCAAACGATAAACTAAAGCTAAGCTCCGATCGCCAAGAGCTCACCCTCAGCCTGAAGCAGTCCTCAACAGATCTCCAAGCACGAATCACAGCGATCTAACGGCGATGGCCCACGCCAGGATCTGCACCCAAAGATGCAGGGGTAGGGGTGAGCACCAAATGCGAAGCATAAGGTACCCAGTAGGTATCATAGGCCGACTGGGCACATATAAGATAAAAGAGCAGTAATAGACAGAATAGAAGCAATCAGTCACAGAAGTCAACGAAAGGTACACAGGAACTAGCCCAGAGGGAATTCAACAGAACCACATTTGAGGCTAGTAAACAGAATATACACACAAAAGGCACAGGTGAAAGTAAGAAACAACGCACCTGGGATCCTTGCAACAACAGTGTATACAAAATAAGTTTACGAAATGGACGGTATACCGGTAACCTCAAGTGTAAGAAGAAAAGAGAAAGAGTAATGATAGGCATGCTCAGAGACATGAATCAAACTCAACTAATCATATCAATCTCAATCCAGAAACTAACAGTCTAGCAGTGACCTACCTCATACTTATCCATAATAGAGAACAACTCTATAAGTAAATAACAAAAGTCTACCTACAGTCCCCCGGCCGCCCATACAACCGAGGAACACAAACAAGTGAAAACAAACCCTCCGGCATCCCATACTACCGGAGCGTACAATCAGCAAACAGCAAACAAGGGTGAAACCTCGAACCATGAATGATATGATGCATGAAGATCTCAAGTGCCATAGTATCTCTGTATGTACCTCCTCCGGCGCTGATCCGGCCCAGCAGGTAGGTTCCATGGAAGGACTCTGCCCGTATACCTCTACTCCACCGTATACCCCTCCACCGGCACACGCAGCCCGTAGCCCCTGGCCCGGATGGCAAGGTCCATGGAGGTCCCAGACCCCATACTAAAACTCAGTATCAGAACATGTATCAAGATAGAGACCCAGTCTCGATATCAAGATAGAGACCCAGTCTCGAATATGCATGCCCAGACCCTGTCCAGGACTAAAAATAGTAGGAAAATATCTCAAAACCCCCTCCAAGGGTGCCCGGGCGTAGCCGGGTCTAAACAGAAAAAAATCATCTCAGGTGCTCGGTCCGACCGAGGCTAAAAATCATCTCAAGTAACAAGAAAACTCAACTAGCACCCCGGCCCTGCCGAGTCTAGCGATAATCATAAAACTGATGATTTTAAACATAATTTTACTTTCTTGCCCAAAAATCTCCACAAGTGAAATCAACCATTTCCAAATCATTTCCATCAAAAACGGGCCCCCCGGGCCATGCAAGGTTTAGAAAATAGTGCCAGTAGGCCCGAAGCCAAAACTACAGTAAAACACGGATAAAACCTCTTTATATGCATGGAAATGGTATGATCACACACAATAGCTGCCCCGCAGCTCACAATCAACCTATCGACCCTGCACAGGCCCACAGCTACTCAGCAAGCATAACCAGCCTAGAAGGATAATTCTATGCCCGGGACTCGCGGACATTCCCAAAATCCCACCTTCTATGTTCCAGAGTCAACAAGTCCTCACAGGACCACAAGGGTAAATAAAATATAACGGCAAATACTACAAGCAACGGAGGAATAAAAATAGGCGGACATGAATAAAGCGGTCAAGGTCTGTGGTACCAACCTAATAAACCAACCCAAGGATGCCCATTAATACAATTTTATTTTATATATACGGAGTCTAGGGAAAATAAACCGTAACCTACCTGTCGTCCGACGACAAACTGCTAGAACAACGATGTCCAAGCTCGAACCACTCCAAGAAAATCCAAAACTAAATCGGAATCGGAATCGGATTTGGGCTTGAATAACTTGACGTAGATAATTGACTTACTTTATCAAATATATTTTTCTCACCACAAAACCTAACACGTGAAAGAATATTTGATAATGTGCATCGTTGTATGAAACAGTAATATACATATATGTATACAACTTTCAGCAAAGTCAATGGGTGACTCACTTTAATATTTGCTGCCAATTAGCCACCTAGCAGCTACTACATGCTTGCTGCTTTGCCTCACCTCCACGTGTTGTGGAGGTGGCAATATTTAATATTTTCCAGCCCGTTATGTATCTATTCGGGTATTGAATAAATTCGTGGTAAAATAAATATAATATTTTAAATAGACCATAATTTATAGAAAATTATTTCAAACAAAACCTACTATATTATAATAATAATTTTCAACATAACTAAATTTATTATCTCCGATAAAATATTTGCAAAGGTAATAATAATATAATATAACTTCCTACCACCTTCGACTTTTAAATAAAATTTTTTCAAATACGCACGATTTCGATACTCGAGAATTCTCTCGGGATCCTCCCTTATTTTTTATAACTGTTTCGGAACTGAAATGGCGTCTTAAAACGTGAAGTCGAGGCTTAAATCGAGTTTAACCCGACCCGGTTCGCGACCCGGTTCGCAACCCGTTTTCTGCCAGACAGTCCGCGGTAAAACAGTCATAACTCTTTACTCTGAGATCAGTTGGACGCGAGGTTTTGTGCGTTGGAAACTATACTCGTAGACCTTCGATTTGGTATTTCGGGGGACTTCTAACTCTTTATATATTGAGAGAAAAGCCCTAATACATTTGACCCAAAGTTCAGAAAATTTGTTAAAGGTCTTACGATATCTTTTGTCGATTTGCTTGACTTCAAAACTTAAACGTGGAAATAACCGGAAGGGTCATTACAGTTCTCTTGGCAATGCCTGGATCATCGTGGTGTTCTTCATTTCCGGCCTCGAGTTATGAGGCCCATAGGCCTGCTTGTGGCCCAAATTTTGACCTGGCTATACTTTTAGCAATATGGGTACTGTTGACTTTGTCTTGACAAGTAGTTTATTATGTTGATAGTTTGTTCGTGATTTGGGGCTTTTCGAAGCAATTCAGGCTTAGACGACGTCATTCCAACAGCTAGTCATTGGATGACAACTTAGACTTTGCGTATATAGGCTATAACTGTATTAATTGGCATCCTTGGGTTGGGTATTCTAGGTTGACACCCCAAACCTTGTCCGTATCATTTGTCCATATTATTTCTTACGTTGTTTGTAGTATTTGATGTTGTATTATAATATTACCCTTATGGCCCCGTGAGGCCTTTGTACACGTCTTTCGACCACAGACGGTGGGATTTTCTGGAATGTTCGCCAGTCTCAGACATTGAGTTTTGATTTTAGGCTGGATATCAATATTGTAGAGCTGATTAAGCCTGGGCAGGGCCAATAGGTTGTTTGTGAGCCATTTGGCTATTGATTGTTTGTGATCACATCATTCACGTAAAGGATTTTATGCATTATTCTACCACTACTTTGGCTGCGAGCCTACTATAACTGATTTTCTAAACTCTACATGGCTCGAAAGCCCATTTTCATAATAAATGATTATAAAAGGGATTTTGAACTGATTTTATGGATCTTCTTGGAGTAAAAGATTTAAAATAATGATTTTGTCACCAGTTTTCACACTTATGCTAGACTAGGCTAAGCCTTAGTGCTAGATATGTTTTACGACTGATTCGAGATGATACTAGACTCGGTCGACTTGAGTGCTGGACTTGTTTTACATTGGGTTTAGACTCGGTTATGCCCAGGCACCCTTATTGGGGTTTTTGAGACTTAATTTACTGATTTAAACCTAGATACACTCCGGATAGTTTACTTTGAGATTTCACGATTTTAGTATGTGGTCGAGGACCTCCATGGACCTATCAATTTGGCCCAGGGGCTACGTGTTGTGTATGCCAGAGGATGGGTATACGGTGTAGTTGAGGTATTACGAGTGCGTCCTTCAATGGATCCTACCTACTGGGCTTATAGTCACTGGAGGAGGTACATACATAGTTACTATCACATCAATTCCATCATATCATATCACATCATGTATATTGTATTCGGATCAACCCTTTTTTTGCTCAATATACGTTCTGGGAATATGGGAGTCCAGAGGGTTTGTTTTTACTTGAATGTGTTCCTTAGGTGTATGTGCACCCATTGATACTATAGGTAGGTTATATTATTGCTCTCTCATAATAGTACTTTTTAGAGGCTTCAGATTATTGGTGGATTAGTGGATTCTATCCTGTTGAGGTTTTGGTTATATGGACTTTTCATCATAGATGGGTTGGCGGGTTCTATCTCTTTGTGGCACTGATTAGTGGCCTTCCAGTTATCTGTGGTATAGCTAGTTCTATCCTAGGGTTGTAATTATGATATTGCGTTCTGATTATTCTTATCTTTAGAGTGGTGTTACTAGCATTAATTGGTTAGTATTACGGGTTCGAGCATGATTATGTTGTTTTCTTTCTTTTTTTTCCTTCTCTTTTATTTAGGTTACCGATATACAGCCACTTTTCTTAAACTCACTTTTTATATGTTGTTGTTGCAAGGATCCAGGTGCTTTTTCCTTTCCCTCACCTATTTTTGTGATATATATCTTATGTGGCTAGCATAGCATGCTTTTATTCTCTTTGTTTTCTATTTGTACTAGTTTCTTTATGTTTTCTCTGCTGCTTCTGTGATGCCTTTCTTGATTATTTGTATTTACTGCTTTTATATCTTATATGCTCTTAGTCGGCCTGTTATGCCTACTGGGTACCCGTTGCTTTGCAATTGGTGCTCATACTACACTTCTCTATCTTTCTAGTATAGATCCTAGTATGAGCTTTCACCATTGACCACGTGGACACTCGTTCATCTTTTGGATATTCGAGACTAGGGTGAGCTCCTGACGACTAGGGCTTGATCATATCTCATCTTTGACACTGCTACTCTTAATTAATCGAAGACAGTTGTATATTTCATTTGGTTATCTCTAGCATTGTATTCTAGTAGAGGCTCATGTACCATCAATACCAAGTCATGGGTTGGTGTAGTTTCCTTATGTATATACTTAGGTTGTTTTCCTTCCGCTTTGTTTTATTATTTCTAGTGGACATTGGATGGTTCTACTTTTTCCGAGATGTTAGAGTAAACCCTATTTATCTGGTTAGTTTTGGAAGTTAGTAGGTATAGATTGCTTTCATTGTTTTCTTCTGTTTCAAGTCTGGTTGAGTTGTTTCCATTGTTTTCCCCAGTTACTGTTGGGTTAAGTTTTGACTGTAGCGGTGTGGTTGAGTTGGGAATTAGGCTTATTCTTGTTCCCCTTTTTGAGTGTCACCAGTAGAAGCTCAGGGAACAACTCCAGGATCTTCTTAGAAAGAGTTTGTCAGGTTCAGGGTACATTTTGAAAGGGGTTTCGTTTATACTACCTTTGGGGGCTTGTTTCATCAGCTGTGATTTCCTTGGTATATTCTTTGGGTGACCCAAGTCTCAGCAGCATCTACGAATTGGGAAAATCATATGTTCAGAGCCTATATAGCTCCAGTTTCTATAGTGTTCATTGATGGCGTATGAGTCTACTCAGGAGGCATCGATTGGCAATTAGAGTTGGGTTTCAGAATCATGGGCTAGCAAGTCACTTCAGATGGTTCATGGAAGGTTCTTTTTGGTTGCAGCATGTTTGAGCCAGAAGGAAATGAGTACGGACAACTTAACTTCTCTTTTTCAATTTAGGTGTGACAGTTAGCCTTGGACATCCAGTACTTGGCTGACCATTTGATTAGGATAGACTTGTTAGATCCCAGCAGAGTTATTGCTAGAGTTGAGGTCCATTTTTACCTTGGTTGGACAGACTTAGCACCATCAATTCGAGGATCAACGGGTGTGTAAATTATGTGATCAGGTTATATGGGTTGAGGTCAACAAGGCTACTTTGGATTGCGATAGTACTTTGAGATCGATGGTCGCCTTGTGTTCTGAGAGATAGAGGATTGATTTGGTTAATTCTCTGAGAGATTTTCTTTTGTATGGGATTCCAGCATTGGTTAGGCTCTGCCAATGTGGGCCAGGAGTTATGGCATGTTTAATGCTTTTAGAGTTGGTGGTTTGTGTACTGGTACAGCAGAGCGGGTGTTTTGAGCCAGAGGGTGAGTTAAAAGATTATGAAGTTTTCAATAGCTAGGTCGAAACCTTGGACTGCAGACATCCTTTCCTTTGCCTATAGGGTGGTTTGACTTAATATTCGTGGCATGGTGGACTTCTTTTTGAGGTGAGTCTTATAAGGTGATCTTAAATCTGAATGGTGTTCGAGTATTTGGAGCAGCAGCGGTATTACTAGAGTTTGGAGCTTAGTTGATGGCTACAGACTTCGTGGTAGGCTTACCACACTCCTTGCAGAGATTGGGTTTTGTGCTTAGGTCTTCTTGGGCAGGTTTCCCTAGTTCATTCAATTTCAGCCGTCTCAGACTTGGAATGGTTCAGTGAGTTGGTTTTGTTCTACATAGGGAGATTCTCCTTCGACACAAGGTGTTCATCCATGTCATTCCCGACCCTTGTGTACTAATTGTAGTTAGGCTCCGATGGGTGGTTTAGTTGGGTTCAGGTATCGAGATTGATCTTAGCAAAGGTATTCATCCATTGGTTGATGGTCAGTCAGGGAAGGTTACTCTAGCTTTTAAGGATATGCTACGGGTTAGTATTTTGGATGTTAGAGGCTAGTAGACTAAAGCTTGGCTGGGATAAAGTTTGAGTCTAAAGGTGATATCACTCGAGGTTGAGTATAGCAGGAACAATGGATCTCCGATGGGTTAGTTGATGTTTTGAGGGTGGCTCGAGTGTTTGACTTATGTGAAGCTTCATGGTTATGCCTCAAAGGATTCAGGTTATATAGAAGGGTTTTGGTGGTCAATGGGCTCATGAGTTAAAGGTTGGTTGGTGGTTTTCTGGGTGGACTTGGTTGTGGCATTGAGTTTTTGAGTTCCATGTGTTGATTGTCTTGGTTCTCTTTGTTACGATATTGTGTCGGTACATTCCGATTGAGTTTCTTAAGGTTTGGTTTGGTTGATAGACCTGTACAGTTTTGGAGCTAAAGGTTGGAGTCTAGCTTGGCTAGTAAGGAGTTATGGTGTGGTAGCTTTTCTTTGGTTTAGCCCCGTTTGGTGCCGTCTGGCTGGGGAGGCTACCCAGGAGACCAAGAGAGTGGTGCGGGCTTAGTATCCATCATTGTTGAGCCTTTAGGAGTTCTCTATTCTTAACTTTCGTTAACGAAAGTGGTTTTTAGTAGTGGATGATGTAATTATCCTTCTGATCATTCATGTATTTCCGCTTTCTTTGTACTGTTAGATCTTTTCTGTAGTATCCTAAGTCATTTATGGATTAGTGGGACCGGTAGTTTTGTGCCCGAGCCATTCATTTGATCTTTATGGTTGTTTCCCTATTTTAGAGCTTTAACTTAGGAAATCATTGACTTCAATCAACATTCTTAGCAATTGTGTTCGGAATCAAATTCTAACAGTTTTATTATCTCCAGAGCGTGGACTTTGGTCAAGTTGGACCTTTTCTCAGGATCTGGGAGCTTTTGGTTTGAAATTCTCCCTCATTTTGTGTTTTCAGGCCAATTGGGCTTGTAAGGTTGACTTTATTCAATATTCAGAGAAGATGACCTCAGATGAAAATTTTGTCAGCGTTGTTAGCTCTGTAATGACGCTTTTGGGCTAGAGGGACCATTGGTTTGGGTCCCTAGTATTTTGGACTCGATTTTGGCCATTAGGTTCCATTTTGGTTTTAGTTGGCCTAAAGGTTGGTTTTGGGCGCGAGACCCACTTTTTGTTAAATTGACCTTTGCTGGAATTTTTGTGTATTTTGTTGAGTCCAAAATGTCATTTCTAATTGAATAGCTCAGTTTGTTTTGCGTTTGAGGGACCCCCAATACATTCATGGGCAGCCATCCGTTGAAAATCTGACTTAACTTGGTTGTTGCTGCCTGCAGCTTGTTGCTGCCTGCAGCTGGTTGCTGGTGTGGGCTGCAGCGTATGCCTAGGCAGCACGCCTGCATCCCCACCCGCCTTGGCATGCCAACAGACTTGCGATTGCCTGTCTGCCTCAGCGACAGTGCGCCTGCGCTCCGCCTGGCCTCCCATGCGTCTGTGCGCTGGCATCTTAAATAGCTAGCTAGCCCTCTTCTTCTCTCATTTCCTTCTTCCCGAAAAATGTTCTCCGTTAAATTAAACCCAAAACCTCCATGATTCCACCTTGTTCATCATGATAATTTATTATCTTCTAATTCGGTAAGTTTTCTCTTTAATTTCCATTAATTTTTTTTAGTTTCCCTCTTTTGTTCTTGACATTGTGGACCCTGTCGGCTTATTTTTAGAGCATGTTCTCTTGGCAATGCCTGGATCATCGTGGTGTTCCTTATTTCCAGCCTTGAGTTGTGAGGCCCATAGGCTTGCTTGTGACCCAAATTTTGACCCGACTATACTTTTAGCAATATGGGTACCATTGGCTTCGTCTTGATGAGTAGTTTATTGTGTTGATAGTTTGTTCATGATTTGGGGATTTTTGAAGCAATTCAGGCTTGGACAACGTCATTCCAACAGCTAGTCATTGGACGACAGGTAGGTTACGGTCTTTCCTACCTTAGACTTTGCGTATATAGGCTATAACTGTATTAATTGGCATCCTTGGGTTGGGTATTCTAGGTTGACACCCCAGACCTTGTCTGTCTCATTTGTCTGTATTATTTCTTACGTTGTTTGTAGTATATGATGTAGTATTATAATATTACCCTTATGGCCTCGTGTGGCCTTTGTATATGTCTTTGGACCACAGACAGTGGGATATTCTAGAATGTTCGCTAGTCTCATACATCGAGTTTTGATTTCAGGCTGAATATCAATGGTGAAGAGCTGATTAAGCCTGTGCAGGGCCGATAGGTTGTTTGTGAGCCATTTGGCTATTGTTTGTTTATGATCACATCATTCATGTAAAGGATTTTATGCATTATTTTACCATTACTTTGGCTGCGGGACTACTATAACTGATTTTCTAAAATCTACATGGTCTGAGGGCCTGTTTTTCTGAATAAATGATTATAAAAGGGATTTTGAACTGATTTTATAGATCTTCTTGGAGTAAAAGAGTTAAAATAATGATTTTGTCACCAATTTTCACACTTATGCTAGACTCGGCTAAGCCGTAGTGCTAGACATATTTTACTACTGATTTGAGATAATACTAGACTCCGTCGACCCGAGCGCTAGACTTGTTTTACTTTGGGTTTAGACCTGGTTATGCCCAGGCACCCTTATTGGGGATTTTGAGAATTAATTTATTAATTTAGACCCAGATACACTCCAAATAGTTTACTTTGAGATTTTGCTATTTTAGTATGTGGTCGAGGACCTCCATGGATCCTATCGATTTGGACCAGGGGCTACGTGTTGTGTGTGCTAGAGGAGGGGTATACAGTGTAGTTGAGGTATTACGGGTGCGTCCTTCCATGGATCCTACCTACTGGGACTATAGTCACTGGAGGAGGCGCATACATAGTTACTATCACATCAATTCCATCATATCACATCACATCATGTATATTGTATTTGGATCCACCCTTTTTTTCCTCAGTATACGCTCTGGTAGTATGGGAGGCCGGAGGGTTTATTTTTACTTGAATGTGTTCCTCAGGTGTATGGTCACCCGTTGATACTGTAGGTAGGTTATATTATTGCTATCTCATTATAGTACATTTTAGAGGCTTCGGATTATTAGTGGATTCTATCTTGTTGAGGTTTTGGTTATATGGAATTTTGATCATTGATGGGTTGGCGGGTTCTATCTCTTTGTAGCACTGATTAGTGGCCTTTCTGTTATCTGTTGCATAGCTAGTTCTATCCTAGGGTTGTAATTGTGATATTGTATTACGATTGTTCTTGTCTTTAGAGTGGTGTTATTAACATTAATTGGTTAGTATTATAAGTTCGAGCATGATTATGTTGTTTGCTTTTCTTTCTTCCTTCTCTTTTATTGAGGTTACCAGTATACTACCACTTTTCTTAAACTCTCTCTTTATATGTTGTTGCTGCAAGGATCCATGTGCTTTTTCCTTTCCCTCACCTATTTTTGTGATATATATCTTCAGTGGCTAACATAGCATGCTTGTATTCTCTTTGTTTTCTATCTGTACTAGTTTCTGTATGCTTTCTCTGCTACTTCTGTGACTGCTTTCTTGATTATCTATTATTACTGCTTTTATATCTTATATGGGCTTAGTCAGCCTATGATGCCTACTGGGTACCCGTTGCTTTGCAATTGGTGCTCATACTACACTTCTGCATCTTTCTGGTATAGATCCTAGTATGAGCTTTCACCATTGACCACGTGGACACTCTTGCATCTTTTGGATATTCGAGACTAGGGTGAGCTCCTGACGACTGGGCTTGATCATATCTCATCTTTGACATTGCTTCTCTTAGTTTATTCGGAGACAGTTGTATACTTTATTTTGTTATCTCTAGCTTTGTATTCTAGTAGAGGCTCTTGTACTATCGATACCAAGTCATAGGTTGGTCTAGTTTCCTTATGTATATACTTAGGTTTTTTTCCTTCTGCGTTATTTTATTATTTTTGTTTCTGCTTATTTTTGCTTATTGTGCGTGTTGGCTTAGGTAGGATCCCATTACTAAACATTTCGAGCTATGAGGATTGGTTCACCTACTGGGAGTTGTAGGTGCCATCATGACCTTAGAAATTAGGTCGTGACAGATGTCCTAGGGATCCTTGGGTGGTCCGGGTTACTTGCAAGCTAGGACATAATTATAGGTGGTCTGGTTACATGCATAGTTGGGCATGTCTTATATGGTTATTGATCCCGATTGTTGACGGGGGGGTCTTATTGGTAGTCATATAGACTTGGTTGATTCATTGTCTGATTATATTCTATTACCATCATACATTTGCAATTCCTATTTTCGGTAATGATGACAGACCGACTGGCGGTGATGTCTGGGCTAGTTTGTAACATGGCTAGAGATTGTGAGTTGTATAGCTTGATGGGTTCAACACGGGTGAGCTTGGAGGGTGTAAGGTTCTTAGGGAGTCATGTATGACTAGGTTAGTGAATCAAAGCTAGTATTCGACGAGTTCCTGATTCAGCAGGATGTGAAGGGTAAGGAACCTTGGGGGTTGAATACGTAGAACTCACACGTGGTCATATAATGAGGTCTGTCTTGATTACAAGAAAGTTTTCCCTATTTATGATAAGATTGGTAGGATCTAAGGATTTTAAGGGGCCCGTGTATGACAAGGTTGGTCGAGTGGGTTGTTCTCTAATATAAGAGTTGGAAGTGTAATATGGAAATGAAGCTTGAGAGAAAGAGTGAATGGGATTCACAGGCAGCATATCTGGGTAGTAGGAGTTGTTGATAAGGGACCCTGACTGTATAACTTTTATGATGCATGCTTTCTTTTAGATATTTACATGATGTTATGTGGTGGATTCGAGTCGGCCAATGATCCCTACCAGTACATGTTACTTGTACTGATACTACTCTTGCTATGCTTTGTTGGGTATAGTCTGGTTGTAGGATCAGTTAATGTTTCTGAATGACATGGATAGCAATCTCCAGCAGCTCCTACTTATCTTTTTCTATGGTGGGAGTTGTGTCTTATTCTTTGGTACATCTCTTAGAAGATCTTGTACCTGTTTAGACTAGTTCCTAGGGAGGGGTTTGATTGTATTGAAAGCTTTCATTATAATTAAATGTTTTTGAAACTTGTTTATATTATATCAAGGCAAGTTCATAGTTCTTCTTTACTTCCATGTTACCTGTTTTAATCGGCTAGTAAGGGTTCTCCTATCTAGGTTATTTGGAGTAGGTTCCTGCACGGTCCGGTAGTTGGGTCATGATAATTTGGTATCAAATCCTAGGTTATCGATCTTTCGATATGATAGTAAATGTCAAATAGAGTCATGTGGATTGGTGTGTTGACGTCCACATCTAATCTTTGGGAAGCTATGAAGCTTTTTAGGAAATTGTTCCACTTCCTTCATTCATTTCATGATATTTGTTGCTTGCTTATGTGGGTTGAGTCCAATTGGTATCTCAATGAAGTAAATTGAATGTCATTGTTTTTGGCTAAAATGAAACAAACTAGAAAGTTGGAACCAGAAAGGTTGCAATTGGTATCTGGCCTTAGAGGCTATGTAAATGCATGGGTGATCGATTAATGGTCATCCAGGAGGCAAATAAAAGATAATAAGCATGACTTGTTTTAGTGATAAAGCTCAAGAATTATGATTATATGCATTGCATTATTTGAATGACTGCAAATGTGTGGTGTGTAATTGCTTGATTACTATGAAATTTATTGTTGGGGAAAGATCATAACTTGGTTATAAGTGATTTTCTTAGTGATTAATTGCTATGTGGTTTAACTAAAAAATTTGTGCTAAATTTTAGTCATGGACTTATTGTTTCTAAAAATGGTAAGGTATATAATAATTTATGACTGTGGGAAAACTCTGATTTCAGGATAGTCCGAATTTGGTTGGAAACCATGGGGAAAAAAGGGCTATTGTTGTATAATAGAGGGAAATTGTTGTTATGAATGGTTACTTGGTGTGTTTCATAACTGGGATTTCTAAATAATGTGATGCTAAGTTCTTGTTTATACATTAATGTATTCGGTCTTGGAATTATGTTAAAGGCCATAATGCGATTTCATGTATTATTGTTAAAAACAGAGAATGACAGAATTTTAAAGAAGTGGTAAATTTCTGGGTTGTTGCTATTACTGGGGGTCACCGTAGCGGTGTGTAAGTCGCTAGCAGAATGGGCAGGACAGAATCCCTGCCCTGTTTTCCCTTGTTTTGCTTTTCATTCCCAGTTTGTTTTGATCGTCAGTTTGAGCTGTGAGCTGCTGCATGGATCATGGAAATCGCTTATAGACAAGTTTATCATGCATTAGATATTAACCTTGTTAAACTAGCATCCATGTGCGTAAAATAAAAGGAAAAAGGAAAGGGAAGATATGGTAGGCCTTGGCATAAAGGTTATTTATTTGATGTGGGTGATGTTGCCTGTTTGAGGTAACCTACTTATTTGAACTTCAGACTTTATTTAACTCAGTGGTTTTTACTGTTGATTGAGTAACTACTTGCATTGTCATGCTAATGTGTAGTTCAGGAGGAAACCATGAGATTATAGTGGGACCAAGTTTCTGGGTATTTATGAAACTATGGTTGCCTACTGGTGGGAATAGTTGATAAGTTGGTATTCTACCTACTTATCTAGCTTCTAATCTTATACCTTTGCTAGTATAAAGTGAATAAATAGTGCAATTTGACACAAATTTCTTTTATTTTACAGGTTTATGTGTTTAGAAGTGTTTGGGAATGATTCGAGTGAAAACAAGTCAAATAGGAGCTAAAAGGAGCTGCTGATCACTGACACCAAGTTACTCATCATGACCGCGAGGGTAAATCACTTGACCCCGATGCACAAGGAGAAAGCTAAAACTACGCGACCATGAAGTAAATCCATGCGACTGCGTGGAGGAAGGAGTCAGAACTACGCAACCTCGAGGTTGAGACCACGCGACCGCATGGAAAGAAAACACAGAACTTCGCGATCGCGAGGCATGATTACGCAACCGCGATGAAGGCGTCATCAGCTGCAGGACATATTTGGAAATTCCCACTTTTGGAAACCCCAATTGATACAAAAGACTCCTCAGCTATTTTGGAAGCTATCTTTGGCTATTCTCACAACTTTTGGCAAGCTTGGAGAGCAAGTTCATCAACCAACACCATAGGAGTGAAGATTTGGATGCTCTTTATTGTAAAATCCTTAGTTTCCATTCTTCAACTCTTGTTCTTAAAATGTGTTGAATTGAGATTTGGGTTTATATTAGAGATTATACTTGTTTGGGTATTGAATTCATATATAGATTTTGCTCTTGTTTGATTATTTGGGTCTATTGAATCCTCCATTGCTTAAATTTATAGTCAATGTTTGCAAATATTGACTTAGCTTTCTAATTTGGGTTTTTGCTTGAGAAAGGATTTCCCTAAATTCGGGAAGATTCAATAGTGGGGATATGAGGGTTTCCACTCTAGACCAAGCCTAGAGATAGTTTAGTTGCCGAAAACTCCCATCTAAGAGTTAGGGTTAGAGATAACCCAACTCACCCAAGTAAATTATTGGTTATTGCTTACTCGTGGTGATTCAAGAGAACCCATGAGGACTGTCGCTTGATTGGTCAAAAGATAGTTAAGTGCACATTTATCCAAGACTACCCATGTGTTGATCGGGTGCAAGTCTTGTGAATGGAATTCCCAGTCCCAATTCTCCCTTGTTATCCTTTCTTGGAGAAAGCAAGGTGAGAGCCATTGATCAACCTATCATTTATTTGATTTTTTTTATCTTTAGTTGTAGTTCGTAAATCCCCCCTTATGGATATCTTTTCCCTTTTTCGTTAATTGAACTTCAATAAGTTGCTTGGATTCTCTATTAGCTCGATCGCGACTAAATTTTTCCCTTGGGTATGACCCCGACACTCATTGGGTATTATAAATTTTGTTTTTCTCTGACGATCGCTGTGACCTCCAACTTTGGAGAGCACGATTTGAGCATTTATTAAAAATGGCGTCATTGCCAAGGAATAATTTGGCGTATTGAGTTAGTTTAGAATTTGAGTTTACTTACTCTAGTTGAATTTTGTGAAAAGTTGTTTTTCTTTTGTGTAGTTTTATTTTGTTGATTGATTTCATGGCATCTCGAAATGATAGAGGTGTTGGTGGTTGCAACTCTTGTTACATTGATCCTTGTTGTTATTGTGGAGGACCCAACCTTCGGCGGAAATGTAAGATTGGCCCTAGGAGAGGGAGGTATTCACCTTCTTGTTCCTATGATGGGTGTAATTGCTATTTGTGTGGTGGTCGTGATGGACATTGGATCAATTGCCCTAATGATCATCTTCATCCCCCCTCTTATGCTAACCATGTTTCTAGTGGTGCTTGTGATCCTAATAGGAACAATGACGTAGCAAGCGAAGGAGGCATGTATGAAAAGCTCCACATCCTCTTGGCCTCACTAGAAACTCAAGAGGAGGGTGTGAAATCCATAAAGCAAGGCTTGGTGGGCATGAGAATAAAAGAAGAGGAGGAGAGAAATTTTGCCACACAATCCATGGCGGATTTGTCCACCCCTCTTGTTCAAGTTGATGAGGAAGAAACCTACCCAAAAATTATATATGCCATGGTTGAAACTCTCTTGTCCAAACAAGACATCGCAGAGGAGGGTGTGCAAGCCATAAATCAAGGCTTTGTGGATGCAAGGGCTAAACAAGAAGAGGAGAAAAATCGTGTCACACAACTCATGCCAGATTTATCTACTCCTCTCATCAAATTGATGAAGAAAAACCACCAAGCCGAGAAAATGAACATGTATCAAACATCAAGCTCAATCAAATTCACTTTGGGGATGATGATGAAGATTTGAAAAATATGGAATCTCCCGAAAGTGAATCTGTATCGGTAGTACTTGAACCCCAACAAGAAGAGAAATTTGTATTGGGTGAGGTTGAGAGCCTAGAATGGGTGTTAAACCAAGCTCACCAACTTGAGGCCTATGAGTAACAACGCGAGAGAATGCTACCAATGTTCGAGGTATTGTTGAAAAGGCATGCTAAGAGAATTTAAAGAGAGAGGATGCTTGAAATTGCTATCCAAAATTTGGACATCGATTTGAAAGCTCGTGTTGACACGTGCACAATTGTGGGTAGTAGTTTTGAGTTGTTCCCTATCAAAGAGGAAGACACCAGGGCGGCTCGTAGGTTGAAGGTGTTATGGCAACAAACTAATCCATACAAGGATCACGATGCCGAAAGCAAACGAATGATACTAGAGTTGCAACGGTTCATCGTCATAGACTCTAGTTCATTCAAAAGTGAAGATGCTATAAATGAGACAAGTTTGAAGGTGGAGATGCCCAAATCTTACTCCAACCACTTGTCAACCTTGAGTTTGGTTGAATGGACGAGAGTTGAAGTAATCAAGCTTTTGGAAGACCTTGGAAGGAGGATGGATTAAAGTTTATCCGGTTTTAAAGTAATCATGGAAAGAAGGCAAGGAGACCTTCCTCACTTGAAGGCTAAAAAGTGCAAAATGCAACACCAAGAAAATGGCCTTCTCATGTTCACACCTTCACCCCGTGACTTTCACCAGAAGTTTGATTCAAATTTGGGTCAAAGGTTCAAGTCTTCCAAGTGGAGATCTAGATAGTGAAGCAAATTGCATCACGCCGCGACATTAAATTATGCGCTTGATGGGAGGTAACCCATCGTATTTATGCTTTACTTCACTTTTTGTTTCTTTTTGGTGTATTTTTAGGTGCCCAAAGGAATGAGAAGAGGAACAAAGTGTTGAGAAGCACCAAAAATACCTATGAAAAACGTGTTTTTCGCACCTGGAAGAGTGCCCATCGCACATGCCATCGCTCAAGCAAACAGTGAACTAAGCAAAAATACTGGCATGTGTGAAAGAGGGGCATTTTGCACCTCCCAAAGTGGTGTTGCACCCAGTTTCACACATCAAAATAGTGCACTATGCGAAAACTCTAAAAATTTAGATGATGCTAACGCATCGCGATCGTGCCACCTGACCCTCGCGATCACGATAAGGTAATTTTTTTCTGACTCTTCGCAACCGCGTGAACACGTTGCGATCGCGTGGAGTCGGGTAATTTTAACTCATCACCATTGCGTGATAAAGCCTCACGACTGTGAGGCACTGAACAGTTACCAGGTATTAAACGTTCAAACAAGTCGTTTCAAAAGCAAAAACTGCTTTGAAACTTAGTTCTCTTTTCTCCTAAAGGCAAGAATAATCCATCCATCAAATTCAATTCCATAAGCATCTTTGCAAATCCTCAGGTATGATCTCCGTTGTCTATACTTCAATCTACCCTCATTGTGCTTGTAAGTTCTCTAAACTCCCAAGTGAGTATTAATATGTTGCATTCTTCATAATGTGCAAAGTGGGTGTGTGGTATGAAATTATGAGTGAAAGCTAGTTGGGGGTTAGTAATCTGTTGATTTGCGGATTTTTTAGGTAAAAAGTGACGCCCATGTGTTGAAAAAATGGTGTGGAAAAGGGTACAAAGCACTTGTTCGATGAAAAGTCTGCAAGAATTATTTTGGGCAAGAAGATGACCATCACGATCGCGATGTCCAACACCGAGATTGCGATGACCAACTTCACTGAGCTTCACAATCGCGATGTCACATTTTGCGATCGCGATGACTTAAATTTTTGAAAAAAATAAATTGGTCCTCACGATCGCGATGACCAGTTTTAGCAGCCCCTAAGACAGCAACTCTGCCTAGCTCTATCCGGGCTTGTTTCGGCTCATTTCTTTACCTAATCATATCCCAATACATTGCTTTACATGCCTATATCATTGTTTGACAATCTTGTTCCTTGTGTAGGTACTTTAAGCATGAAAATGGCTGGAATTGAATATGAAGATTCCAACCAAGTGGCCGACGAAGAGTACTTTGACCAAGGAACCTTCGTCTCCCTCAAGTGCTCCCAACTATATGACCATCTTTTGACAAAGCCAATTACGAGGGAGCGAGGTATTATGTTGGACGGATTGGAGGAGAAATAGGTCGAATTCCATGGAAAGTTAGTTATGAGTGGGTGATTGTGTTTCACCGCTGAGCCTATCAAGGCAAACTTTGTCGTGGTCCGTGAATTTTATGATAATGCGGCCGAGACGGACTTCGCAAATAACTTAATGGTAGAGGTGCGAGGAAAATTAGTTTGGTTTGATCCGGAGTTGATCAATGGATACTATTAACTTCCGAATGTCGGTAATGCCACATACAAAGCCCGAGCTATAGAAATAGGGACCAATTGGTTTGTGGATCACTTACATGATGGTACGGTCCCATAATGGATAGCGTTGAATACAAGGATTGATACCATTTTTGGAGTACCAGTGCGCGGTATGTGTGCGGAAGTGTTTTTATTCATTATTTTTAATTGAGTCTATATCTAGATATATATCTGATTCGTATGGACAAAAATCTTCTGTAGAATTAATAATTTTATCAAGTATAATTTGTTGTAAATCTCTGTTAAGATTAACTGTTTTAATGATAGTGATTAATGTTTTATCTTTAAAGAATATTTGGTATTTTGAGGGGTTACTTATTATTTTTAAGTCGTGGGTAGATTCATCCATTTTTGTAGCTGAGTCCATTATTTGCTGTTATTTTTATGTGAGAAAGTTGCTTCGTATAATTGTTTTTCTTTTATATGTGATTCTTGAAGGTTTATTATATTATTTTTTATATATTTTAAAATTTTAGTATCTCCTGTTTCTAAATAAATATCTAAATTTTATTTTATTAGGTATATTTGGAAATCTATTAGTTCTTTGGTGTGTCTCCATTTTTCAAATGATTCTGTATTCATATTTTAATTAAATGCTTTTATTGATCCGAATATAAATCTAGTTCGTATAAATCTAAGTTATCTATATCATCTGGTATAATTAGTTCTGTCCATCTTTGTTCCATTATTTCTATTATCTCAAAAGTAACTAAAATATCGTAAATTTTTCTCCTAATATCGTTATTAAGTTGTTTAAGGATATATAATATGAGTATTTTATAATTATTATCATCATTTATTAGGTACGTATTATTGCTCATTAAATCGATTTTTATTCTTGTCATGTTTTTTACTAAACATATTCCCTCTAATCTCTTTGTTTATCATAAAGTTCATCATCTTTTAATAAGTTATTTTGAACAATCTCTTCTAGCCACTACCATGCTTTTCTTGCTTCAATCGTTTACCCTAACAGCGCCTCAACTCTGTCTACTCCCCTAAACGGCCTCCTTGCCTACCGGTTTCGACCTTAGGATGGCATAGTCTGGGCTTAACTACTCTCAGCAATATTTAGCCATGGCAAGCCTTCTTAAGATGTTCTTTATAACAGTACTAAAACATGATAAACAATTATGATATAAAAGAGATTATAAGGAATATAAAAGTTTAGCTATACATGACTATGAATAAGTATACCTGATTTTTTAGCTCGTCTAGATGCTTCATAGCTTTCTTGAAAGATATATTTTATTTATGTATATGGAAGGTTTACAAGTGAGGAATTGAGAGGTGTTTTTTCTTCTGATTGCTCCTCTCCTATCCTACATCCTCTTCCCTCCTTTTATAGAAGGAAAAAACGACTCTTACTATTTACATATGACTCTTACTATTCACAAATGACCTTTCATGAACGACCTTTACTGTTCATGAATGACTCTTACTATTTACTTTACGACTTTTTATAATAAAACAAAAATTATACTATTCCTATTTTTACATCTGTCCATTATTTTATGGCTTTTTACAATATGGTACAAAAACTTTAAATAACTGACAGTGACATTGACAATGACATCTATCTAATCCTATCTATGGTAGACAAAACGTGGCATTATTTCTTTTTTACTTTCTTTCTTTCTTTCTCATATCTGTGCCTTCACTATTTCCTTTTTTGTCGTCTTTTTCTCTTTTCCACATATCTTCATTCCAGCTGTACATCTGGTATCTCTATCATATCTCCTCCATTGCATTTTGAACAACGATGATCTGGATATTTATGACTAATTATCTTGCAGTATCTTGTTAATAGATTTTGAGAAATAAATTCGTACTTCAATGCTCTTGTCATCGGTTTCTCTTCTGGTTTAAGTAATGATAATATCCATTGTTGGACTTCTTCCATATCTGCTTCTCTTACACTTCTTGAATTTGAATAAATCATTAATTGGTCTCTGGCGTAGTAGCTCCATATCGCGTTTCCATTTAAATAATTATCTGCTAGCTCTTAAATAATGGTTGAAATTCCAATAATTCGTTTGTTTGCATAGAAATTGGGTATTTCGATCATAGGTATTTCTGGTTGTGTTATTATATCGTCTGGTAATATCATGTTTTTTGTCAATCCTAGTTTTACAACTTGGATCACTGGTTTTATCTCGTCATATAATATCTCTGCGGGTGCTGTATAAAATTTCACATAGAATAAATTTCCTTTCGTAACTCTTTTGTAGGTTAGAAATGCTTGGTGTATTTCTGGTATTCCTTGTATCTCTTCTCCGTCATATGTATATATTGTACTAAGTAGTCCATAATGGTAACATGTTTTGACTAAGTTCGAATTTGTCTTTGGCTGTGCGATAAGTCTGTTATATCCTTGTAATTTTTGGGTTATGTAGTCTTGGGTTGGGTCTGTAGTTGTAACTGATCTTGGGTTTAGGTTTAAATATGTTTGGATTCTATATATGTTTTGTATGTAGTTTTGGGACAAATGGTTGTATATCTTTTTCTCTTGTTGTAAACTTGCTGCATATGTATTTATTTGGGGTGGTACCATAACTGGTCTTTGTATTTTTTGAGTAAATGGGTTTGTGAACATTGTATTTAAATTGGTATTTTTGTATTGTGGTTTTGTAGGTTGTCCGCTTGTACCTGCACTTGTACCTGCATTATTAGCAAATAAATTGTTTTGGGTTTTTCGGAGTTTCCCAACGTCTCCTTCTAGCTCCGGACGTTTATAGTCTTCCTGGGGACTGCTATCTTTAGCCTTAGACTTCAGATTAACTTCATTAGTCTTTAGCTTTTTTATCTCTTCATCCATACTATCTACTTTAGTACAAAGTGTAGTAATGGCTTCGAGTATCTTATCCATTGTATTATCTTCTGGCTCAGTTTGGGTACCTTTGTCTTGATAGGTAGTCTTCTTATTTCCTTCGTTGTCACCGAGTCTGGTATTTTTCGCGTTATCCACCACTTTACTTGCGTATTATCTGTTCTTACAATAAATTTATTATAAACAATATATGGCTCAAATGCTAACAAACATTTATATAATCCAAATAGTTCTTTTCTATTTATTTCCCATTTTAATTGTGGTTCCGTGTATGATCCCGAATAATATCTACAATGATGTTCGATTTCTTCATTATCATATCTATATTTGAGAATTCCTCCATAACTGTGATCACTAGAATCAGTTTCTACTATGTATGTGAATTGCCTTTTTTCATTTGGAAAATATAGTTTGGTAGTTTTTTACACAAAGTTTTAATCTTTTTTATATGCATTTTATCTTTTTCGTCAAAATGGTATTCTACATCTTTCTTTAATTTTTTCTGCAGTGGTTTTAAGTTTTCTGCTAATTTAGGGATATATTCTCTTACTTGGTTAACTAATCCTAAAAATGATTGTAGCTTCTTTTTTGTGTCAAGTGTCTCATTTAAATTAATTATTTTCTGTACTATATGCTTTTGCATTTTTATTCCATTTTTATCTATTTGTATACCTAATAATTCTATTTGATTTTCATTATTTCTGCCTTCTTTTTACTTAAACTAATTCCTGATATTTCTATGATGTGTATAAATTTTTCTAGTAATTTTATATGTTCTTCCTCTGTCCTGGAATATAATAGTATATCATCTATATATATTATGAAATTTTCTAATTGGTTGAAGTAGCTGTCCATAAAATGTTGGTATCTACCTAGTGCGTTTTTATATCCAAAGGGTAATACATTCCATTCGTAAAATCCTTGTGGTACCGTAAATGCTGTTAGTTTCTTAGATTCATCTTCTAGTTTTAAATGGTAAAATCCTGATTTACAGTCAAATTTACTAAAATAGTTATATCCTTGTATTTGTCTAATTTTTAGTATTTTATTTGGTATTGGATAATTATATGTTTTTGTTTTTGCATTTAAATTTCTATAATCTATAACCATTCTGCTTTTTCCTCGTTTTTGTTCACTATGTTTATTAACTATAAATGCTGGACTAGTGTGTTTGCTGTTACTTTCTTGTATATATTTATTGTCTAATAATTCTTGTATATGCATTTTAAATTCTGTTAGGTCCGTAAAATTATATTTTAAAGGTTTTTGCATTATTATACTATTTTCATCTATTAGTTCAATTTTTATTTTTGTTTTATGTTTTTCCCATCCTTGTAAGGGGTTGTCATTATATAGTAGTTCTAATTTATCTTGGAGTAGTTTTATCTTATTTATAGAAAATATGATTATTTCTATTTTATGGTTGCTTGGTGTTATATTTTCTAGTTTTTGGGTAATTTTCTCACTTCCTTTGATCCATGGTGTTGTTTTTCTTAATTTATTATTTACTCTTTTTGCTCCTACTCTTTGTCCACATGGGGTAGTAAACCACCAATGTGTCTTTGTTATAGTATGTGGGAATAATTTATCTAAGAATGGCATTCCTAGTAATATATCTTTATTTGTAAATTCATAACTATATATTTCTCCTATGGTTAGTATTTTATCCCATATTTGTATTTTTAGATTCCTTGCTTTATGTGTTATCATACTTCCTTCATTGTTAAATCCCGTTACTACTAAGGGTGTTTTCAATTCTTCCCATTTATCTTCTGGTAGACAATTATGTTTACACATGTTAGCTTCTGCTCCTGTATCCATCATAGGTGTATAATATCTATTATAGTATCCCTTCTACTATTATCTTGGCAAGTATATATATTTTTGTCATTTATTATGTTAATTTATTATTTTATCATATTATTATTTTATCATATTAAGGTTCTTTTGATTACTACCTTTTTATTTTCATAACTTATTGTTAATTGCTTATCTTCTAGGTTATATGGTTTAACTTTTTCTAACCACTTTGCTCCTAGCGTGATATTTTTATCTCCTTGATATATTTTGAAATTTATTAATATTGGTATTCCTCCAATAATTAATTCTTTTTCGGTTGTTTCTTCAATTTGTCTTAATGCTTTTGGTAATTCCGAATTTTGTTGTTCATTTGTTATTATTTCTTTTTCTGGTATTAATTCTCTTGCAATATAATTTTCTTATTGTCCTGTATTTATTAATATTAAATATTTTCTTTGGTCCATTAATCCTGTTATGTAGTATTGATATGGTTTTATTTCTTCTATTAATTTTGGTGGAGTTACATAATTTATCCTTCTTGATGTACTCATTCTTGATGATGTTTCTGGTATTTCATTACCTGTTCGTTTTGACGTTTCTATTCTTTCTTTTACTATTTCTAAGTCTTCGTCGATGTCCATTTCTGCGTAACTATAATCATTATTATCTATAACTGATACTATTCTTTCAAACGGATTTTCTATTTTAATTCTATTTATTTTATTTCTAGCTGTTATTTTATGTTTTGTTGTAAGGATGTATAAGTTTTTACATCTTGCCGTAAATATCTTACTTCCTGGTGCTAGTTCTATTCCCGACATTTTCCAGTATAAAACTAATGATCTATCTATATTTTTATCATCTATTGCTACTGAATAATTTGCACTTATTATGAATTTAAATTTTTGGTATATTAGATTACCTTTTACTGCACTTATTACACTTTTTTCTATAGGTTGTATAATTCTATCATCCGCTAAGTATATTTCTATAGGGGTATCTATTCCTTCTCTAAAACATGCTTTTATTAGTATTTCTGTTCCTCCTAAATGTACGTATTTTATTGGATTTTTTGCTTTTATATCTTGTATTTCTTTATTTAGTACTTTTTTATTCAAGATTGGTATTCTAGCTTTACCTTTAATGTATTTACAATCTATTATATGTTCTCTTTGGCTTATTACATAATATTCTTCTTTTTGTCTTTTAAACCAATTTTTTATTGTTGGTACCTCTAATATTTTATCTATGCTTAGATCTAATTCTTTTCCCTTTATTTGTTCAAATATATTGGTGTCAAATATTATTTTTTGTTCTGAGGATTGTTCATCTTGGTGTTCTTCTTGTTGTATTATCCTTATATCTTTCTCAGTCATAATTTTCTTCTTCCGATTCTTCTATATTATTATTTATATCGTTTTCGCTTTCGTTTTCTGATAATTCATTTTCTGACAATTCATATATACTGTCTTCACTCCCTAATTCATAATCTATATATTCTATTTGTGTATATTTATCATCTCCTATTATTATTTCGGTAATTTGTTTTTTCTTTGGATTTTTTGGTAATTTGCAATCTTTAGCTAAGTGTCCTAGTTTTCCACAATTGTAACAAGTACATTCCGTTAATTTTTTCTTTGTTTTATATGGTTTTTTATATTTGTAATTTTTTACATAATATCTTCTTCTTGGTTTTTATACTTATATTTTGATTTATATGGTTTATATTTACTACTATATCTTTTTATTTTCTTATGTTTTTTATAATATTTATCTGTGCATCCGAATTGGGGTGCTGTTCTATCTTTACAACATGCTAAATTTCTTACTAATATTTTATCCATTTTAATATTTTCTTTGTATTTTTCACATAATTCCATAAACCAATTTTGTAAAAAATTTATTCGAGCTCCTAGGGTATCTACTAATTCTGCTTCATTCCAATTTTTTATTACTTTTGAACTAAAAGGTTCTGGTAATTTAGTAAAATATGATTTTCTTATTTCTTTACTTTCATCTGGATTATATGTTCCTTTGTAATAATAGTCTTTAAATGCACAAGTATATTCATCTAGATAGCACATATTACATATTGCTAATTTTGACATTAAATTTCTGTTTATAATTTTTTCTTTATTTTGTTCTTCTATTTCCGTCGTCATACTACCAAATTTATTTCTTATTGCTATTTCATATTTAAAT
Organism: Jaltomata sinuosa; assembly: GCA_003996215.1. NCBI lineage: Eukaryota > Viridiplantae > Streptophyta > Magnoliopsida > Solanales > Solanaceae > Jaltomata > Jaltomata sinuosa. The sequence goes on from QJPP01004906.1 coordinate 27,184, forward strand.
AATATTTCCGTAGCTGTTGTGGCATCTGTTCCATCGTATTTTTATCACTTCTTAATGTTTCTAGACTTTTGTTTGTTAAATTTTGTAACCATAATTTTACCGTTCCTATGAGTGTTCTTTCTATATATCCTGGTGTTTCAGCTATCGATATTTTATTGTCTATTAATTGTTTTGAGATATATCCTGTCCATAATTGAATTGTTTTATTTATATCTACTATACAATCTAGATCTAAAAAATTATTTTGTTCAGTTATCTGCCTTGGTGTCCATTTCTTATTCGGCCTTTTTTCCCATAACGTTTTATTTTTATCATATGAATTATAGTCTGCCCTATAGTAGCTTGGTTTTAATTGCTTTGGATTCTTTACTCCTGATGTACTTGGTTTATCATCAGTGCTCATATCTCCTGTATTTATTTCTGGATTTATTTTTACTTTTTCCGTTTTTTCTATTAGTTCGGTATATGTTTCACTTGTTTACGAATAGTTTTCTCCTAGATTATTATCATTATCACTTTCTTCACTTATTTCATCTATGCTTATTTTTGGTAGATTGTCTTGTTCTTCTTCTAATTGTAATTTAAATTTTTCTATTTCATTTGTCAGTTTTTGTCACGACCCGATTTCTCGGTCATGATGGCACCTACAACCTCCGGTAGGTGAACCAATCCCCGTAGCCCAGAACAGTTAGTAATGGGCTACTATCTAGAAAATAAGGAAACAAGACGAATAAAATAGATAACATGGATATAAATATATACATATGCGGAAACTAAACCAAACCCCAAGACCTTGTATCATAGTACAGAGCCAAAACTACATACATGGAGTGAAAACTATCCAAAAGAATATATACAGATGTCTCTGAATGGTAATAGAGTACATAAAGCAAAAGATAAACTAAAGCTAAGCTCC
>QJPP01004907.1:0-63255 GCA_003996215.1 Jaltomata sinuosa
AGAGGACTATTCAGATTCTGGAGGACATGCTTCGGGCTTGTGTTCTTGACTTTGGAGGTTCTTGGGATCAGTTTGTTCCCTTGGCAGAGTTTGCTTATAATAACAGCTTCCATTCGAGTATCGGTATGGCACCTTTTGAGGCTTTGTATGGCAGGCGTTGCAGATCACCGGTAGGGTGGTTTGATGGTTTTAGTGCTGGGCCACAGAGCACAGATTTGCTTCGAGATTCCTTAGACCGAGTCTGAGTGATTCAGGACAGACTTCGGGCAGCTCAGAGCAGGCAGAAGAGTTATGCTGATCGTAGGCTTCGTGCTTTGGAGTTTAGTGTCGGTGACTTGGTGTTCCTCCGTGTATCTCCCATGAAGGGCGTGATGAGATTTGGTAGGCGGGGCAAGCTTAGCCCCAGGTACATTGGGCCGTTTGAGATTCTTCAAAGGGTCGGTAGCGTTGCCTATCAGTTAGCCTTACCTCCGATGTTTTCAGCTATACATCCTGTATTTCATGTTTCGATGCTGCGTCGGTATGTCCCAGATGAGTCTCATGTGTTGCAGTGGGATTCAGTTCAGTTGGATGAGGGTTTAGCCTTTGTTGAGGAGCCGACAGCTATTTTGGCCAGAGATATTAGGAGATTGAGGTCTCGAGAGATCCCGGTTGTTAAGGTTCAGTGGAGGCACCGTCCAGTCGAGGAGGCTACCTGGGAGACCGAGAGAGATATGCGGGATCAGTATTCGCAGCTATTTTAGCCTTCAGGTACCCCCTTGACCTTGACTTTCGAGGACGAAAGCCCTTTTTAGTAGTGGATGATGTAATGACCCTTCCGGTCATTTCCACGTCTAAGTTTGAAGTCAAGCAAATCGACAAAAGATATCGTAAGTCTTTAAGAAATTTCCGAACTTTGGGTCAAATGTACCAGTTTCTCTCAATAATATAAAGAGTAGAAGTCCCCGAAATACCAAATCGAAGGTCTACGAGGTCTAGTTTCCAACCGCACAAAAACCTTTCACGTCAAATAATCTCGCGAGTAAAAAGTTATGACTGTTTTACCGCGGCACTGTCTAGGGCAGAAAAATGGGTTGCGAAACGGGTCCGGCGAACCGGGTCGGGCTTAAACTCGAATTTAAGCCTCGACTTCACGTTTAAAATGCCATTTCAGTTCTGAAACAGTGATAAAACATAAGGGAGGATCCCGAGAGAATTCTTGAGTATCAAAATCGTGCGTTGGCGAATTACGAGCCTAAACTTAAGAATTTTATTAGCATCGTGCGTGTATTTGAAAATATTTTATTTCAAAGTTGAATTTGGTAAAAACTATATTAGTATTGCCTTTTCAAAATATTTTAAAGGTTTATGTGAGATATTTTTGGAACGTTATAAGTGTATATGTATTTATTTTATAAGGTTTTTATACTCCGTAATATTTTAACGGAGATAGTAAAAGTTAGTTATGTTAAAATTTATTATTATAATATAGTAGGTTTTATTTGAAATGATTTTCTATTAATTATGGTATATTCAAAAAAGCTATATTTATTTTACCACAAATTTACGCAATACCCGAGTATATATATAACGGGATAAAATACTTTAAGGTGGACACCAACTCCACGTGGAGTTGTGGGAAGTGCACACCATGGTGCATAACGCCACCAGGCGTTCCACTAATGTTCCAAATATATACATTCTGCCTAACTTATATCTACTATTAGTATTTATCCTTAAATTTAGCTTAGGTATTATTGTGAGATATGGTTAGCAGTAGTTGCAAATTGAGATATATGTTCTAACCGTGGAGAATATTTGGTGGAACCAATTTAATGTTATAGTTATATTAAATTGATTGTAGAAAATCAATTATCTACGTCAAGTTATTCCATCCCAAATCCGATTCCGATTTAGTTTTGGATTTTCTCGGAGTGGTTCGAGCTTGGACATCGTTCTAGCAGCTTGTCATCGGACGACAGGTAGGTTACGGTTTAATTTCCCTAGACTCCGCATATATAGAATAAAATTGTATTAATGGGCATCCTTGGGTTGGTTTATTAGGTTGGTACCACAGACCTCGACCGCTTTATTCATGTCCGCCATTTTTATTCCTCCGTTGCTTGTAGTATTTGCGGATATATTTTATTTACCCTTGTGGTCCTGTGAGGCCTTATTGACTCTGGAACATAGAAGGTGGGATTTTGGGAATGTCCGCGAGTCCCGGGCATAGTATTATCCTACTAGGCTGGTTATGCTTGCTGAGTAGCTGTGGGCCTGTGCAGGGTCGATAGGTTGATTGTGAGCTGCGGGGCAGCTATTGTGTGTGATCATACCATTTCCATGCATATAAAGAGGTTTTATCCATGTTTTACTGTGGTTTGGCTTTGGGCCTACTGGCACTATTTTCTAAACCTTGCATGGCCCGGGGGGGGGGCCGTTTTTGATGGAAATGATTTGGAAATGGTTGATTTGACTTGAGAGTATTCTTGGGTAAAAGAAAGTAAAATTATGTTTTAAGACACCAGTTTTACTACTACGCTAGACTCGGCAGGGCCGGAGTGCTAGATGAGTTTTCTTATTATTTGAGATGATTTTTAGTCTCGGTCGGACCGAGCACCTGAGATGACTTTTTACTATTTAGACCCGGTTACTCCCGGGCACCCTTGGAGGGATTTTTTTGAGATATTTTCCTACTATTTTTAGTCCTGGACAGGGTCTGGGCATGCATATTCGAGACTGGGTCTCTATCTTGATATCGAGACTGGGTCTCTATCTTGATACCGGACTTGCTTCTGGACGACATGTTCTGATACTGAGTTTTAGTATGGGGTCTGGGACCTCCATGGACCTTGCCATCCGGGCCAGGGGCTACGGGCTGCGTGTGCCGGAGGAGGGGTATACGGTGGAGTAGAGGTATACGGGCAGAGTTCTTCCATGGAACCTACCTGCTGGGCCGGATCGGCGCCGGAGGAGGTACATACAGAGATACCATGGCACTTGAGATCTTCATGCATCATATCATTCATTGTTTGAGGCTCCACCCTTGTTTGCTGTTTGCTGATTGTACGCTCCGTTAGTATGGGATGCCGGAGGGTTTGTTTTCACTTGTTTGTGTTCCTCGGTTGTATGGGCGGCCGGGGGACTGTAGGTAGACTTTTGCTTTTTACTTACAGAATTGTTCTCTATTATGGATAAGTATGAGATTGGTATGATTAGTTGGGTTTGATTCATGTCTCTGAGCATGCCTATTATTACTCTTTCTTTCTTCTTCTTACACTTGAGGTTACCGGTATACCGTCCATTTCGTAAACTTATTTTGTATACACTGTTATTGCAAGGACCCCAGGTGCGTTGTTTCTTACTTTCACCTGTGCCTATGGTGTGTATATTCTGCTTACTAGCCTCACATGTGGTTCTGTTGTTTTCCCTCTAGGCTAGTTCCTGTGTACCTTTCGTTGATTTCTGTGACTATTTGCTTCTATTCTGTCTATTACTGCGCTTTTATCTTATATGTGCCCAGTCGGCCTATGATACCTACTGGGTACCTTATGCTTCGCATTTGGTGCTCACCCTTACCCCCTGCATCTTTGGGTGCAGATCCTAGCGTGGGCCATCGCCGTTAGATCGCTGTGATTCGTGCTTGAAGATCTGTTGGGGACTACTTCAGACTGAGGGTGAGCTCTTGGCGATCGGAGCTTAGCTTTAGTTTATCTTTTGCTTCATGTACTCTATTTCCATTCAGAGACATCTGTATATATAGTTTTGGTTACTTGTACTCCATGTATGTAGTTTGGCTCTGTACTATGATACCAGGTCTTGAGGTTTGGTTTAGTTTCCGCATATGTATATATTTATATCCCTGTTATCTATTTTATTCGTCTTGCTCCCTTATCTGCTAGATAGTAGCCCATTACTAACTGTTCTGGGTTACGGGGATTGGTTCACCTACCGAGGGTTGTAGGTGCCATCATGACCGAGAAATTGGGTCGTGACAAGTACCCCTATAAGAAATGGTAAAAATAGGCACACCATGCAACCGAACTACCTCTCAAATGTAGATCACCCAAATAGAGTCAAACTTCCCCAAAGTCTGAGGCAACCCAACCACGAAGTCCATAGTGATACGCTTCCACTTCCACTCAGGTATATGCATGCTATAAGTCACACCACTCTATCTCTGGTGCTCATACTACATTTGTTGGCAATTCAAACACTTAGCCATGAACTCCACAATGTCCCTTTTAATCCTACACCATAAATAATGCTTCTTTAGGTCATGATACATCTTTGTTGCCCTAAGAAGAATAGAATACCTCAAACTTTGAGCCTCCTCAATAATAAATCTAATCAAGTCACCAACTCTAGAAACATAAATTCGGCCCTTGATCCTCAAAACACCCTCAGGATCAAGAATTGCTTCCTTAGCTTCACCACTCAACACTTTATCCCAAATGATACACAACTTACCATCCTCAAACTGCATATCCTTAATCTATTCCCACAACAAGGACTGTGCCTCAACACAAGCAAGCAGCCTACCAGTCTCAGAAATATCAAGCTCACAAATCTATTTGCCAAACACTGAACATCAAGGCAAAAGGTCTCTCCTCAGCCACCAACATAGCAAGGCTACACATACGAATCGCCTTCTAGTCAAGGCATCTGCCACAACATTGGACTTTCCTGGATGATAGAGAATAGTCATGTTATACTCTTTTAACAACTTCAACCACCTTTATTATCTCAAATTCAAATCCTTCTGGTTGAAGATGTACTGTAGGCTACGATGATCAGTGTAGATCTTGTAATGCACTCCATACAACTAATGCTACCAAAACATCAAAAAAAAATACTATCGTTGCCAACTTTAAATAATGAGTGAGGTAAATCTTCTCATGGGTCATTAGTAGTCTCGAAGGATAAGCTATCACCTTACCTTTCTGCATCAACACACCACCAAGTCCCACTCCCAAAGTATCACAATACACATTAAAACCTTCGCCTTCCATAATTAATGTCAAGATAGATGATGAAATAACTAAAGCCTTGAGCTTTACAAAGCTCTCCTAAAACTCATCAAACCACTAAAAAAGAACATCCTTCTAAGACAACTTGATCAAATAAGTTGTATTAGAAGAGAAACCATGCATGAATCATCTATATTAACCAGCCAACATAACAAAAATCCTAATCTCAGTAGGTGAAGTAAGCCTAGTCCAATCCCAAACAACCTCAATCCTTGACGGATCGACAAAAATACCATCCTTAGACAAACATGCTCCAAAAATGCTACAGAACTAAGCAAAAACTCACACTTCAAGAACTTTTCATACAATTTCTCATCCCTCAATTTGTGGAGTACAATCCTCAAATTCTTCAAATTATCCCCCTCATTCTTTGAATACACTAAGATATCATAGATGAACACAATCGCAATGGAATCAAGGTATGGTAAAAATACCACATTCATCAACTCCATAAATGCCTCCGGGGCATTATTCAACCCAATAGACTTCACAAAGAACTCATTGTCATGACCCTAATTCTCAGGTTGTGATGGCACCTACTATACCTAACGAGTAGGTAAGCCAAAACCCTTTGCCCAAAATCACGAGTAGCAGGCTAATATGAGACATAATATAAAAGCAGAAAAGCAGTACACAATGGAGATAATAAAAGCAGAAAAACATAATAAAGCAGAAAAAAGGAGTAAATCATACAAGAAATCCCCAAAACCTGGTATTAGTTGGTACAAAAGCTACTACAACATAGAGAGTACAAGATAGATACCAATATACATGATAGTCTCTGGATATACAAAAAGGGGACTAATCCAAGGTAGAAGGAGATAAGTCAGCTTCGGACGCCAGAAGCACACCCTAGATCCCCAAAATAGCAAATCTGCACTAGGACAGCATCAACGGCAATAACTCATGCTAGGGTCTACAGCAGGGAAAAAAGATGTAGAAGTATAGCTAGAGTACTAAAATAAGTGGTACCTAGTAGGTATCATAGGAGAACTGAACTCAAATAAGATAAGAGTACAGAGGATTTGAGTATACTAAAGGGAAATAAAGAGGGAGTCAGTATAAAGATACATGTCATATCTAGATAACATCAAGGTAGAAAGTAATTAGTTATGCGAAGTTTAAAATATGTAAAGTAAAACTAGGTGAATTAAGGCAAAGCAGAACAGTCTAGGTACAACCTAACTGAGCCCCCATTAGCCCAAAAGGTACACATAATTAGAGAATAACCTAACCAGACACCTATAAGCCCAGTAGGTACAACCAACAAACAATAGACCTATCCCGACCCCCAAAAGTCCAGTGGATCCAAACAACAGACAATAGTGACTAGAAATCAACCTAATGGGGAAATATTGCAAGTGGAACCATACCATGAAATGCCATATGATATGAGCAAAGTGCCAATAATATCGTATACTCCTCCTCCAGTCGTAGATTGCCAAGGCAGGACCCATGGGTGACTCAAAAAATCTATATACAAATCTGAACCATACCATAATAATCATGCCATGATAATAATCAGTAAAAACCACTCAAAACACTTTACCTAAGGAATACAAGTTTAAAATACTAGTAAAACTACCTGGAACACTTTTCCTAAGGCATGCAAGTTTAACCAAATCAGAACTTCAAAAATGAACAATGTTTTCATAAGAAAAGTCCGAAAAAAGTATCAAATATTCAAGTTTGAAACATCTTTCTAAAATCAAATGCAGTGATGAAATCAAATCTTTCAAATGCCACGATGAAACAGTCACAAGTCAAGGATGATACGCCCAAATTACACCTCCAAAAGGACGTATAAAGCGGTCATTGGTCAAATATATAACCTAACCAAGGTTAGGGTGGATCCCACATGAAATATGGTAAGACTTTTTCAACTGTGTATTCACTCTCTTAGCCATCTTATTTCCTTAAAGGGGGGTTTTCAATAAAATGTAACGTTTGTAAATTAACAAGTAACAAGTATCAATATTGTTGTGATTCAGAGAGAATATAGACTAGACTGTGTTCCCCGTGAGTTCATAATGCAGAAGGCAGTGTACTAGCAATCTATTCTGGTGCTTTGCATGCAAGATCGGTAAGTTAGGTTCCCCTAAATGGTTGGTCCCCAAGATAGATGAATTTCACCATGCAACTTGGTCCGTCAATGCGTGTATGCTTTACTAACCCTTATCTTTGATCACAGATTAGCTATTTGTTTTATCCCTTTTCGAATTTTTTAAAGAATGGTTTTCGACACTTAGAAATTATTTCAAAACTTAAAGAAAATTTCAAAATAATTCTAAAACAAAAACAGAGTCGCCACTTAATTTTTTATAAAGAAATTAAGAAAAAAAAAATTTAAAAAAACAATTTCAAAGACTTAAAAATAGAAATAAATCGTTAAAATTAGAGAAAATGGGTAAGGGTTCAAGTAATGTCTTAAGAAGGGTTTTAAGGCACTTAAGAACGTCCGTTTAAAAAATGGTTGACCAAAGAACAATTTTTGACAAACTTAAAATGAAACAATTTTGAAAGAGTTTATTCATGAACATATTTGAAGACAATTTAGAAACAAAATTCTATAACTCAATCAAAGGCAAAACAAAACCATTTTAAAGAAAATTCATTCTTTTTGAAAATATTCAATTTGGGAAAATTTTAAAGAAACTATAATTTCAAACAAATGTTATTCAAATTAAGATTCTCTTTTTGAACCAAGAAGCACTTGTTTTATTAATAATTAGAGAAAGAAATTTTTTGAAGAAAAAGAGTTTGGGGAGAGGGTGATTTATTCTATCAAATAGTAATTTGCTAAGAAAATATTAACTTAAAAGAAAAGTTAAGAAATTATTTCAACTTATTTTAAGAAAGTCGGTGTTTTAGAAAAAAAAGATGAGTTTGAGAAAATTCTTTTATGTCAAGGGGAATCCATTTTAACCGAAGAAAAAACTTTGCTAAGCCCTGGATGAGTAAATAGTCATTTTTGTTTGAAAATCCATTTTTTGGGCAAGTAAACACAAAATCTAACTTTCTCACTTTAACCGAACTTAAATTAAATGGCGAAATTTGTACAAAAACAAAATACGATAAAGTGGAATAGAAGAAAGGCAACACTTTAGGGGATATATTTCGATTAATATTAAAGAATTAGTTAGTACAAACAATTCAAATAAATACGTGGAAATAAAGGAAAGTTTGAGATTTGGGCCCCTATTTTGGCCCATTTAAATCTGCCCCAGACTTTTGGACTGGACCTTTGAGGGCTTCAAGTCCATTTTTCAACTGCATACCAGCTGTGTATACTATTGTATACAGGCTATATATTTCACGTTTTCAGCCCCCAAACTTGTATATCAGCTTCCATTTATACAATTTTTCTTCTTGAATTTGTAAATCTACTACCTTGACTGAGATACTGTTGTATATCATCCATATGTTGATGTATACTGGTGTATATCAGCCTAACTTTAGAGGAGGGGATGCAAGGTAAGAGTCCAAAAGGACTCAAATTGGAAGCTCATGCGTAGAAATAACAAAGAAAAGGATCAGTATTTATACATTAAACCTATCAAAATATATAGAAGAGGAAAGATAATCAACATGAACAGTGAGTAAAGAAAAACAGACGAACTTGATCACACCATGGTTCTTGAACAACTTAGGATTCTCATGTTATTAAATTTGAAACCCAATATCAGAAAGATATATACTAACAATATCTCAAGCAAATTCCCATCCATACAAATATTACACTTAATTGCTCAAAACATTCAATAAGAACGAGAAAAGGTCCAAGATAATTCATGGATTGAAATATAGAATGATGTCCCAAGTAAAGATGGATCATACGACTGGGCAAAACAAGTAATTCAATCCCAACCCTTGCTTTAACAGATAGAACATTTTACACTTTAACTACTGGAAAATTGCTTAAAGGACTATTGATCCTATTCATGAGAACAATAAGTAAATCATATAGGAATGCACCCTCGTCTTCTTAACAGATTCAACATGACAAGTATTACGAAACACTACAAAAAAAATGAGATCAACTGATTATGGAGGCTTCAAATACTACGAAAATATCAAAAGGAAAAGACAGACCCATTCACTCATGCTTCTGATTTCATTGGATAGCAACTAAGGTAGATGAAAACACAGCCAAATCATGTCATAAAGGGTCTAATTTACGATGCTTGAAAGAAAGAAAACAACAGTGACTACGAAGTGCTCTCAAGGAACAGATTTGATCCTTTCTTTTCCCACAGCTACCTTTGTATTATCACCGAAACAAGTAGATGACATCAAGTTAGCAAAACAGCACCAAAATCATCATACTAGGGTAAAACGCAATCAACAAAATCCTTCTCCTATTCTTTGTGTATCACATACATTAATCAAATACTTTCGAATAACTAAGCAAGGGAGGAAAACGGGGAGCTTCAGGTCTTTAGGAGCTTTGGGAGAAGCCAAACCAGTAAGTTCAAAGCTTCTCCCAAGCTCAACTATTCCCCAAACGGCTCAACCCATTTTCCTCTCAATAAAAAATAGTCTAAAACAGTACCCAAACAATAGATCCAACAACAACACTTAGAAACAAAACCATAACAACCAACCAACCATAGTATGAACAAGAGAAGTAAAGCGAATGGAAAGGGAAGTTTACCTTTTTTCGGGCAGCAACTGGGACAAACGAGTTAATTTCTTTCATGACTTTTCTGATGAACTTAGCTTAAGACCTATCTAGTTGCAATAGTTCAGAGAACAGACCAAGATTCTCAAAAAAAAACTTAAAGAACGGCGGAATTTTCCTCGAATTTACCCTGATTTTTCAAGTTTCCCCAAAATCGGAGAAAAGGACTCTCCAAGATTTTGCTACTCAAAAAAACCACCCTCATCAGTAGACAAAAGGGGGTTTATATAGGGCGCAATTAGGGTTCCAATGACTTGAATTTGGGGGGGAAAATTGGAAAAAATCGGATATAGTTTTAGGGATTTTTGAAATCCAAATTCCAAAATTCTCCTGATGCTGCCACTAGTGTACCTTGTCGTATGATTTCGATCATTCGCCGCTGATATAGAGGATAATCCACTGCATTTTCAGGGGAGATGAACTTTGAGAGGCCACCTAGGCGATTTCTAGATTCTTCCAGAATCTTCTGGGTATTGACAGCTCAAGAACAAGACAACGTCTAGGATTTGGATGGATTTTGGGAACGTTGCGGCATCATTTTGGTAGAGATTGGAGGTCGTTTTGAGCTATTTGATGGAATGTACTGGGTGTGTTGTTTGTCTGTCTGTTTGTGGAATAGACGAGGTGAGAGAAGGGGTAAGGTAAGGGGTTATTTGTTTTGTGTTGAGAGATGAGTGAAAGAGAGAATAAGGGTGTGACGGATGGGTATGGGCAGAGTTTTAGATTGGGAGTTGGGTTGAGGGAATTTATTTTGTTATTTGTTTGGTAGGATTTGAGCCCAAAACCAGCTGGAACAAAGTTGAGGGCTATTGAGAAGTGGGTTTAGGATTTGGCCACGTTGCTTTGCAAATGTGGCAAAATTTGATCGAATCGGTAACCAATTAGTTTAATTTTTTGCCAATTGTTAAGATTGTTGCCAAAATAGGCCCAATTGGATTAGGTCGTAATTTGAATAGTGACAAACTAAATACGATTAAATTAATCAAGCTTTGATTATTTTAAAACGACTAAAGAAAATTAGTTTGCTACCATATTTGAATGTGTGTTTATAAAAATACCAATCTTTTATAATTTATTTTCATTTGAATTATTATGACCAAAATAGAAGGTTTGAAATAATTTTGGAAAAATCTTTTGAATGTTTATCAAAATTCACAAAATTATATATATCTATATATATTATGAATATACGTAGATGTATGTTTATTCATGAAGATTATAGAATATTCTCCAGAATTAATTTTGATTTTTTTTTTAATTACAAAATTAATTATTTTAAAAATTGTTTAAAATTTAAGAGCTCGATAATTAATCAAATAGTGGAGGGTAAAATTTGGTGTCAACAACTACCCCTTCTTTTGGGTAGGGTGAGTGTAATGAACCCTGGGCAAAGGGAATTAACGATCCCAATTTTATCCGACCATTAGTTCATCTCTTGGAAGGGGTTGGTTTTAGCACGAATTTCAAAGAATTATGGCCGAACTTCGATATTGAGTTTCGTACATATCTCAGGTTACATGAGAATTCAGGCCACTTGTAGTTCAAGAAGCTTGATTTTACGCACGACTTTTAAGGAACTCTAAGATTTTCTAGTTTCAGATTACGGAGAGACCGAAAAGTTAGAGAGTAAGAGTATTTGGGGGAGAGTTTGGAATGAAGCCGAGTTTTCAATATAGAGACCGCCTACATATCCTAGGATTTAGGAATCAGACTGCTTGTAGTTTAACTCAATCGGTGGAAAAAGTAGTCTTTATGTTAAGGCAACTTTTGGCTCGGGATGAGTAACAAGCAATTGAGTTATGAAAAAGAGGCTTGTAATCTCTGAACTATGAATATGGCGCGCTTCACACCCATAAACAAGATTTTACATGGACATAATTTCCAAAGCTCGAGGTGTATCGTCACCCGAATTTGAAAAAAAAAGGAATATTGCTTCTAGAGCGGGTTCAGGAAATACCCTGGATGCGAAACTAAGACCCCAACGATGGGAAATACCCATATGCCTTCTGACAGGGGTGTGGTTTGATTGAAGCGGAAGTTTATTTTTAACTCATGTCCAAAGAGTTTGATATTCCTCTTCGGACTATGTCCCAGTTTGGTGCTAAGAAAAAGTACCACATTATGCTGCGTCATGTTTTGCATAGTCCACACCTGTGGTTTTGTTTTGAGAATTTCATCCTCTCGGATGCTCTCGGGAATATATCAAAACAATATGGTTAGTAGTAACATAATTCCATTTGGAGATATAGTTCTTTTTTCATACCTCATCCTTGGATTATGTTCAGATCCTGTGTTGTGACGTCTTTTGACGTGTTTGAACCTGTTGTTCTAATTAGAGATTTTCATCCTCTCGGATTCTCTCGACAATATTTTGAAACAATATTGTTAGTATTAAAGTAGCTCAATAAGGAGAGATAGATTTTGTACCTCTTTTTTGGATATGTTGATTTCTGAAGAAGATGTCGTCCTTTCTTGCCCCTATCTTAGGAAATAACGACATTCCCGATAGGTAGACTTGATAGCCTGGTGCACATTCCCGTTGATGTGACTTGAACACCTTGCACATTTCTATTGTTACGGCTTAGAAGTGCTAGAATTGTGCATTCTCATTGCTGCGACTAGAACACTTTGCGCATTCCCATTGTTGCGGCTTAGAAGTGCTAGATTTGCGCATTTCCGTTTCTGCGACTTGAACACTTTGCACATTCCCATTGTTGCAACTTATAAGTGTTGATAATCCAACTGTAACGAGGTGGTTGAATGTGGTGATCTTTGAATATGACGATCTTTATGGCTGTTTGACGTGATGGTCCTTGCAACCGTTTGTGGCATTCTCTTGAATGCGATAACCTTCGTGGCTATTGGTAACGTCTTTTGCATATGCCTTTGGGGTAAATCTTGTTCATCATCAATATCGATGTGACTAAAAGATATTCCATGAATTTCCAGGCTTTGGGTAATCTAGCACATCATCCGACTTTGGATAGAGGCGGCTTACAAATGCCTTTAATTTGTCAACTTCGAGTAATCTTACACATTATCTGACTTTTGATAGAGGCGGCTTACAGATGTGTTTCGAATTGCCAGTTTTTGGGTAATCCTACACTTTTATCCGATCTTGGATTTAACGCAACTTACAGATTTCCTTTGAATTGCTAGCCTTTGGGTAGTCCTGCACAATATCAACGTGGATATGCCGTGGCTTATAGATAACCCTTGGACTATCAATTTTTGGTAGTCTTGCACTTTATCCAATTTCAGATATTATTGTGACTTATGCATTACCCTTGAACTGTCAATCTTCAGGTGATCTTTCAAACTATTCAGTTTCAGATATCACTGCGTCTTACAGATAACTCTTAGTTTGTCAAGTTTTCGGCAATCTTGCACACTATCTGGTTTCAGACATCGCTGTGGCTTACAGACGACCTTTAACCTTCCAACTTTGAGAAATCTGATTCACCATCTGATTTGGATGGCGTCTCATAGATATCCCTCAGACTATATGCTTTCAGCCTTGATGGCAAACATTATTTGATCATCGAAAGTGACAAGGCTTTTGCCACATGATCAAATATAGCTGCATCTTTTAGCGATTGGAGCTTCCGAATAAAAGTGCATAAATATCCTCAATGTCAGACTCCATCGTCTTACGCAATATTGGACATGAATATGATAGATTCCAGACATAATAATAAGGAAGCAAATATATCCTCAACGTCAGACTCTTCCATCTCATGCGATATCAAATATAAATATGCTGAATGCCAGACTTGGCATAATGATAAGAAATTAAATACATCCTCAATTTCAGACTCCTCCATCTCACGCAATATCAGATATAAATATGCTGAATGCCAGACTTGACATAATAATAATAATGAAGCAAATATACCCTCAACGTTAGACTCCCCCGTCTCACGTAATATCGGATATAAATATGCTAGATTTGAAACATTAAAGGATGTATAAATATCTGTGGCATAAATATGCAAATGAAAATATCCTCAACGTTAGACTCCTCCATCTTACGTAATCTTGGATATAGGTATGCTCTTGGGTCGATCCCGTGCAGCCAGTGCGACTTAAGGACGCCTTTGAATGTTATCCTCGTTGAAACCGTCCGGTAGAGGGACATAATACTCGCAGTGAATGTATTCGCGGTATTAATGATGATGATGGTCCTATTAACATGGTACTCTTAACATGCAAATATAACATGGCCCTCTTGGCATGGTTCTCTCGACATGCAAATATGACATGGCCCTCTTGGCATGGTCCTCTTGACATGCAAATAAGACATGACCCTCTTGGCATGGTCCTCTCGACATGGAAATATGACATGGACCTCTTGGCATGGTCCTCTTGACATGTAAATATTACAATGATGTGGATGATCGTGCAATGACATTCATAGAAGTTGCTGAAAACATCACCTTTGATTTTTATGTTGTCTTGTTGACTCCTTTGTGTGTACCATTTTTAAACATCGTCTGTTCGTGGTGATTTTTGACTTGCTGGGAATTGGCGGAGAACGTCACCAATCTCTCATTTGGTGTCCTAATTTTGGAGTTGACCAAAATGTCCTAATCTTCCTGGGGACTCGAGGATGATGTCGATCTCTTTTACTTAGTAGCTCTTGTGAACTACAAGAAGATTTGCCCATTCTAGGGGCTTTTGCCTCTTTGGCTCCTCCCCACTGTTTCGGCTTTTATCACCAAACTTTGAGCATCTGGTCTTGTTGCGTTTCTTTGAACGCGTTGGATAACGCAGGGCTTTCACTGATTTTTACCATACTTTTTTAGGACAACGTGCATCCACAGAAAAATTGTTAGTTTTTGATGAAACTGATCTGTGTTGACCTCCTTTGATCTTCTGCTCCTTGCTTTGTCTTTTTTGGGTGCTTTCCACTCTCGGGTGCTCGTCGTCCTCGACTCCCCGGGTCACGGTAGACATAAGACAAAGTCAATTTATAAAGTAGTAACACTAATATGTTTGTAAGGATTTTTCAAACAAGTTCTTTGGAAAACAAAGGTTTAGAAAAGATAGTTTGAAAAAGTCTCTGCCCGTCATGTCATGTGCTAGCTCAACGAATATCCTTTACTCAAGGCCTTGACATTTCTGACACATCGCTAGCAGACTCTGCAGATCCTTTGTCGTCTTAGCTGGGGAGTTCGAAATATTTTTTTTCGAAAATTTTTTATAGCTGGGGATTAATACCCCTCGCACTATGTTATAACTGGGGATTTTTGAAGTAGATTTTGATCCCTTGGCATTGGGGAACTCTTAGAAATTTAATTCGAACTCTTGAATGAAGCCTGGTGGAAATTTTGAGGTCTTTCTCAAAATTTCTTCCCCAGTTAAGGTTCACCTGATGAATCTCATTCCATTGGCAAGAGACTTGAGACTCTTTGGGGATTACGAGATTCTTTCTCGATATTCATTTGGGTTGCTCTTCGGCACATTCTGTATTTCTACTTGTTGGAGAATTCTCTTTGCCTTTTGAATTTTCGAGATTCCTTTCTCAAAAATTCTACCCCATTTTCCATTACCAGGGAAATATGACCAAGTCGTTGTGGCATCTATGTATCCACAAGCCTACTCCGATTTTGCTAGAAAATGACCTTTATCTTCTGAATTTTTTAGACTCCTTTCTCAAATATTCTGCCCTAGTTTCCATTTTCTAGGGTGATATGACCATGGTTTTGTGGCACCTATGTATCTTGGTGAGGAAGGAATCAGGTCAAATGTAGTTTCCACTCTCAATGTGGGAGAATGTCGAAAATAAAGAAAGGAGTGACCGAAGTCGACAAAGGCCGCCTACGTAGCTGATTCTTGAGAATTCAGGTAAAACGTAGTTCAAGATAGGAAGGGGAAAGATAGATTTTCCTAAGGGGTTGATCGAAGCCAACACAGGCTACCTACGTATCTCATCCTTGAAAATTCAGGTCAAACGTAGTTCGTACAAAGAGGATAGGGAATTTTGAGCTATTACAAAGCATAAAAGCGACTACAATCAGGAAATACGATTACATAGAAAGAGATAGAGGAGAAAGGAAATGTCTTCAGGCATATTATCCCTTCGTAGCATCGGAGTTGCTATAGTCTTGGGCCATACTTTGATCATTCATCTCAAACAAAATCAAAGCTCCTCAAGATAGCACCTTTTGGACGATGTACAGTCCTTGCCAATTTGGTGCAAACTTTCCTTTATCTCATGGGAGGGAAGGATTAAATGTCCATTCCCTGGATTGAATTCTGGATTTTCCAATAAATTTTGGGAGATGATGTTTGTGCTCTTTTTCGTCCTACTACCATAGGACCAGTCAAAGATGTCGATGTATGGCTTGGGCAGACTGATAAGTTCTTTCTTTTGTGCTTTTGACAAATGAACACTGATGTTGATTTCTTTACTTGACCGTTACCCCCCAGATTGACCATCGCAAACTCTTTTAGGTGGGGCATTTTCTAGTCTTCAAAGTTCTTAGACTTCTCGTTTGTTCATTCCAGGACCATGATTTCTACAACATACCCTTCGAAATTATCATCGTCTAGCTTGGTTTGCTCGTTAAGCTCTCAGTATGGCATGAAAGTGGCAGGTTTTAACTTATTATTACTGAAACCAAAACAAAATGGGTTAGAAAATACCAAGTAAACACAAATAATTTTGAACGGTAAATGTTTTTTAAAATGAAGAGGATTTCATTGAAACTCGAAAATATTTACAAAATTATGGCTACAACCCACATGAGTGTAGGTTCATTCCTTTTGGAAAGAAGTAAATAGTATGAGGAAGATTAAAACATAAAGTGTGGGTCGCGGAGCCTCATCCGGACCATCACCAATTTTTCATTAAATAGAGTCTTTGACTACCCAGCCGAGTGGAGAGTCACGAGGGGTGTTGCAGCCCAGTTCTGTAACTTTTTGCCAGGATTGGCATCCTTGATCATGGATGCCTCGGGGACTTCATTTATTTTAGGATCACATTATTCGAATAGCTCTCCTATTTTGTCCTCTAACCCATCTCTTGGGGGGCCAATATGCACCGGGAATGTATGATATAAGTGAGGAGGTGGCTTAGGCAATCCAGAATGCTTCTTTCCTTTGACTCTCGCCTTGTCCTCTCGGGCCACATACCCTAGTCCATGCTTGGCCAAGTGTCCAGGGATGCTTAAAGGCTCTATCATACCATCATAATTCTTTCCCAACCCAAAGCTCGGCTCGTATCCACTCCTCAGCATTGTGGTTTCAAATACTTTATAGATAGGTGGCATGAAAATTTAAGGAGCAGGATCCTCTCAAGTGGCATTGACGATCTCTGTGGTGTAGAAATCGCTTCCTCTCGAGACTTCTTCAATCACAAGGACACAACCATTGGGATGGATCAAAAGACTTCCTTCACCGTGAACCACCACTTCATGTTCTTTCCAAATGAACTTTACTATCTGGTGCAAAGTTGATGGTATGGCTCCAGCTCCATGGATCCATGGTCTTCCCAGAAGCAAATTATAATTGGTGGTAATATCCATGACTTGAAATTCTGTACGGAACTCGGCGGGTCCCATTTGTATGTATAGGCTAACTTCTCCGATAGTGTCTCTTTGACCTCCATCAAAAGCTCTTACGTTGACTCTGCTCTGGCAAATCTTTCCCAGATCATACTCTAACTGAGTCAGTGTGGACAATGGAAATATGTTCAGTCCCGATCCATTATCAATTAATACTGTATTCACAATCTTCTCTTGACTCTTGATATTGATATGCAAGGCTTTGTTGTGCATTAACACTTCAAAGGATAGTTCAACAATACTCAAAGTAGCTATAACTTTTTTCGGCATTTCCTTCTTTTTAGGGCTAACCGACACCCATTCTTCATCGACCTCTATCATCTTAACAGTGGCTCCTTCGTGATTCGAGAGTTGATTGTTATTAACATTGGCCAGAGCTGTTTCTAGTATGATCACTCTTTGATCAATAAAATCCTAAATTTTGTACCTCAAGTTAATGCAATCTTCGGTATCATGTCTGAATCCTTTGGAATGATAAGCACAATATCGATCAGCCCTGAAGAAACAAGAGTCAGGATTGCTTGGTTTAGGTTGTATGGGCTGAATAAATCCAGCAGCCTTCAATCTTTTGTACAGACGAGTTCTGGTTTCAGCCAGCTGGGTAAAAGTTTGAGGAACTTTCTTTTCTAGATTGGGGCGAGGGAGATTGACATTAGAGGGAGGCAGAACCTGGCGATGGTTTTGGTTCTCGGGAGCTTTTTGATACACTTGAAAGTTTTGAGGAGTATCTTGGTAAGTGGGTTTCACATTTGGTTGTGGAGCTTGGTAAGTGGGTTGAGTGTAGAAAATGGGTTGAGGATTTTGTGGAGATGGGGGAGGGGTTGTTGGAACAAGAGGTTTTTTGTAGTTGACTCTGAAAGGTTTCCTTGATTTTGGGCTGGGACTGGAAGATACCAAAGACACCTCTTCCCTCTACTTTTTTGGGAAGTTCTGTCGATCCTGAGGAAGTAGAGGCCTTGAAAATCTTGCCTCTTTGAAGACCTTCTTCTACAATTTCACCGATCTTGACCAGGTCGGCAAACTTTGCTTTAACTGCTGATATCATTTTGCCATAGAACTCTGACTCCCGAGAGCGCATAAACACCGCCTTTATCTCCTCTTTTGTCATAGGAGGCCGAACTCTCACCACATCTTTCTTCCATCGGTAGGCATAGTCTGTAAAGTCTTTATTTGATTTTTGTCTGATGTGTCCCAGAGAGTATCTATCCGGGATGACTTCTACATTATATGCAAATCTTTGGGCAAAATCTAAGGCGAGATCATTCCATCTAGACCATTTTTCAGCTCCTGAGAGGTGAACCATTCAAAAGCCTCTCCGCTCAGACTTTGATTAAAAAGACTCATTAACAGGGCGACATTCTTTTGGGTGTCGACCATCTGGTCGCAATAGCTTCTTAAATGGGCCTCGGGATTCCCAACACCATTGAAGGTCTCAAACTTAGGAATTTTGAACCATCCTGGTAGGTCCATTTTAGGATGGATACATAGATCATCATAGTCATAGCCTTTCTCGTAAGACGAACCTCATAGTTCTCTGATCCTAGCTATTTTTTCCTTCATTTGTGCCATGTCAACATCTTGTTGTTTTCCGTGGCTCTTAGCTCTTTCTCCTTCTCCTTATAGTGGTCCTACTCAGGGATTTCCTGGAGAGTGGAGTATGGTTCTATCATGGCATGGAAAGTGGTTAGTGGTATGTTTTGAACAGGTAGGGGTTGGACGTGTGGAATGGTATTTGGGTATGTGGGAGTGTAATTATGTGGATTAGTGATGTTGGGTGGTTATTTTGTAGGTATTTTGTGGAGTGTTTTGGTAATTTAGAGGGAGGTTCTATAGGAGGTAGGCACTCGGGTTGTTACTCTTGTTAGTGTGCTGGATAGGAGAAGTATGGATTTGATACGAGGATCTGATATGAGGAGGGTTGTTTGAGAGGGGTTCATTGGAAGGTCTAGGCACGGAGGCAGGAGGGATATTTCTCGGTTGACTTTCAATCAATAGAGAGTTGAGCGAAGGAATCTAGAAAGGGGGCTGGAAGTTGCCTAGAGCTGGAGTGTTTTCCAATTTTTTTGCAAGTTCGGCAATCATTTCACTCTGTTCAGCAATAACATTGTCTCTCACAGCCAAAGCGTTCTCCTCTTCACTATCAGTCATTTTCCCTTTAGAAAAGTGGAGGTCAGAGGATGAATCTAGGTCTGCCTTTGAGCGGGTGAAGTAAGGATGTTCGGCAAGTTTTATCGACACAGATCAGTTTCTATTACCTGTTAAAACAAAACAACTCAAAGGCTTATGTGTTAGGTCCCGTTAGTGATAAATAATGCAAGCTATCTGACTGGAAATAAACACATAAGAATTGTATTAAACACATAAAGTTGCTTTTCATCAAGGCAAATTGCTTGATGGATAATTTGAGTCGAGGGTTCAATGGACAGAAATTTTCCCATTGATTTTGGATAAATAGATTTTATCAAGAAGGTTGACTTGTTGACCTTGTAGCACCTTTCCTTGCTGTATTTTATGAAAATTTACTGACACTATTGTAAA
Organism: Jaltomata sinuosa; assembly: GCA_003996215.1. Taxonomy (NCBI): domain Eukaryota; kingdom Viridiplantae; phylum Streptophyta; class Magnoliopsida; order Solanales; family Solanaceae; genus Jaltomata; species Jaltomata sinuosa. The sequence goes on from QJPP01004907.1 coordinate 19,797, forward strand.
AGTGGGAAAACGAAAATTTCTTAAAGATAGGGGTCGAGCCTTGAAGGCTGCTACGTATCTCACGAAGGAGAATTCAGGCCCTATGTAGTTGTAATGGGTAAAAAGGGATATATTTTCATTTCATTTTTGCCACTATATCTTGATTACAAAGGAGAAAGTAAAAATGACAAAAGGAAATAACTACAATAACTTTGCTACTTTTAAAGCTTCTTTTGGATAGGGACGGGTCTTCTAGACTCATCTTGATCTTCTTCCTCAAGGTTAATATGGTAGAAACTCAATCTGGATCCTTCCTGCACCTATGAGATCTTCGAGGTCAATCCTGAAAGTGCGACAATTCTCTATGTCGTGCCCTCCAGCTCCTGCATGGTAGAGGCATATTTCCTTGCAATTGCGCCAAGCTCGGGACATCTTTCCTGCCTTCCTCTCAATTGGCTCAATGATACCAGCATGGACCAGCTTAAAATAGATGTCGAGATACATGTCGTAAAAGATGGTAAAGTCATATTGGAGAATCAAGTCATTCCGAGTGATTAGCATTCCTGGCCTCACCCTATCACAAATCAATAGGGAGTGAGGTCCCCACATGTGGCTAATTTGCCCACTATTAATTATTTCATGAATCCTAACCCTTAGAATAGTGCATTCGTTGGTGGTATGCCCCCTTTGGCGTGGGTGGTAAGCATATCTCTTTTGGTCATCCTTGTGGTTACACCAAAAACTCGGGGTCTTATCAGGTTGCATTATTCCCTTCATTTCTAGAGCTAGGAAGATGATGGAGCATGTAACAATTCTGGGCCTCCTGCCATTTGCCCGTACGTGAGCTTTAAGAATGATCTTTTCTTTTCCCAGCCTGAAGCTAATTGGCCAAACGGGATTATCCCTAATGTTAGCTCAGTAATCTGAGATTCGGTTGAAAGGATGGACTTGTTCATAGTTTTCTCCCACAGAGTCCTTATCATTCCCTATGACTGATACTGACCTCTTGAGCGCCAATTGATACTTTCGATCCGTGTGATTGAGCATTTCTTTTGTCTGGGCTATCCTTATGTCGACGTTGGCTATCTTTTCTTCCATAAGGACTATCTCTTTGTCCACTTCCACGGACCTGGATACCAACTTTCCTTCCACCTTCTTAGCTTCCCTGATTTGTTTCTTTATTTCGTTGATTTCTTGGTCAATCTCTTCTATTCACTTGCGCATTGTTTCTTCAGTGTCCATGGCGAGTCAACCTTCCTGGGAGATAGGAGAAAAATCCTTTTAGGCTCTGTCTTAAAGGAATTTGAATTTTTCTGGGACACTTGGGAAACTCGAGGAGTAATTTTGGTCGGACTTTATGTAGTGGGTTTATTTTTGCTTACGGTGTTCTAACAAAAATTCGTCATGGAGTGACCAATTTTCCTTGTTTTCAAGCAACATACATATAGCACATAAAGTAGTTCTATATTACAATAGTATCACAATAAATATCGCGTCCTAACTGGGTGACCCTTTTGTGCCAAGGGTAGGCCTAGCGTATTCGAAGGAGATATATGCCTTTAAGTCGATCCATTATCCCCAAGACATGCTTTCTTTAATAATAAAAGAGACAAAAGTCTTTACAACTAAATAGAAAATGGGGATACAAATTTTCGGGTATGGGAAAATGCGAGAAATAAATGATCCCACGCAGGGGATGAAAATAAGCTATCCCACGCAGGGGATGATGATAAATAACTCTAGCTCCAGGAAGGTCCTGCATCAGTCCTTGTTCTCTTGGCCTTGTATACCTCGTGCCACATGAAGTACCTATCCATAACCAAGTGAGCCCCGGCCATCAAGGCCCTAATCCTGGAGTCCATCCCTCTTATGCTCTCAATTTTCCAACCCATGCGATCATATAATTCAATCAAACAATGCCTAGCATCCCCTAATTCTTGCCTTGTCCATTTCAACTCTTCTTTCGGATATTGTATGGTCATAACATCTTCTATGTGTCTTAGGTGATGTGACACCTCACTCCTTGTGTATTGTTTTTGAAGCCTATGAAGTCGGATTTGGTGCTCGGACTCAACATCAACCACTTGATAAGACACTTTCGGACCTGGTTCAATAGTCCCAGCAAGGTTCTTCTTCATCCACTCCTTATATGTGTCACTACATGGTGGTTCCAGTCTATCTTCAGCCTTAGGTTCCTCAACCTTCTTTTGCTTCAACTCTTTACGAGCCATTTCCTTGAACGCTACCACACAACTCTCATGATCGGTTATGAACTTAGCCATTTTTCCTACTTAGGGCGTTTATTGCTTCAAACCACATTGCCTAAGAACTCTAGTGGGGACATAAGGATGGATTCCCCTAAGACCTAAAAGCACCAAGAAAGGTAGTGTCTCACCTCGAGTGATGTACTTTCCCAGATGGATATCTCTGATTAACCAATGAATGTTGTCATCCCTCAAGCCACGAAACTGAGTGAACCAAAATCTTTGGTTGGGTCTCCGCTTGTATTTGTTTATAGTGAGCCACATGCCATAGGATGCAAAATTGTCCAACCTCACAGAATAGCCCAACTCCTCGGTGTAAGAACATTTGAGTAGATGCTTGATCATCCACCATTGTAGAATTAAATTGCATCCCTGAAAGAATCGCTCCCCTTCTTGGCATTTTCCCAAAGCTCGATAAATATCCGCAAGTATCATGGGAGATAGTGTGTGAAACTTGAAAGATGTCCCATACTTGATACTATAAAATATAGAGTGTGTGAACATGACTACACTTGGATGGATAGTACCTTTCAGCCCTTGAGGAAATACCATGGTTCCAAGAAGGCATACGGCAAATGCGAAGGCTCTTTGACTTTTCCACTCTTCTTTGTATTCAAACTCATGGACAAACTTTTTGAAGGCACTGTAGCATCCAAACCTATAGTATAGCTTCCGTAAAGGTATGTTTGGCCCATCAATCTTCCCAAGCCAACTATCATCCTTGATAAAAAATGCTTCCTTGATTTGTTGTCGGTTCCACTCTTTTGGAAAGAGAATATCCTTATCCGGTGATCTTCTCCTTTTTTGACACATGCCTATACTTTCATAGCTTGCAACTACCTCTTTGATGATCGAGGTCAATTTCACACTCCCAAATCTAAAAACCATATTTTTGTTGTTCCAAAAGGCGGTCAAAACTTGAATCATCTGGAGCCATGCCTTCATATCTATGAAGGAAGGCAAGTATCTGATGTGCTCTCAGATGATTTTCTTGTCGGCCTTGTTCATGCATTCCCACTAAACCCTTAGGAAGTCATCCGGCTCTGTTACCATTCGAAATCTTCTACCGGGACATGGTAAAGCCATCCTATAAAACAAATAAATTAAGGAAGGTTCCCCTCTCCCGGACGATAATGGATTGTTTCAAATGGAATATACTCCTTTGAATTTAAACAAGCAAGCATGATCGTCTGTGATTGACTCGTGGTCAATAGACGCAAGACGGTCTTTCTAATGGGCCCAATACCCCTAAGATATTGGGTCATCCTTGCCCAATGCCTAAAATTGGGTTTGGGTTTCGCTCTACCCTTGGTGTCTAGAGTGGGTTTGTTTTGAAATAGACTGGGTCCCAAGTGGACAACTTGGGTTGAAAATACGATAGTCATTGGACGGATGACGTACCCGTAAACTATCGTATTTTTGAGAAAGTGTTATAGCAGGAGGCCATGGGATCATGAACCTTCCTAAAATATAAATAAAATCGCATGCCATGTGGCGGAATATGCTATGAGATGCAATGGCAGTATATCTTACAATAAATAAACACATAAGCAAACATCAATAAAAATTTACTAACTATTACAACATTTTGAATAGTTAGTCACATAAAGTTAGTCAAAATAGCTCAAGTTATTGGTTAGAACCTAAATAGATCTCCAGCGGAGTCGCCATTTCTGTTTTATCTCTTTTCAGATTTTTTAAAGAATGGTTTTCGACACTTAGATATTATTTCAAAACTTAAAGAAAATTTCAAAATAACTCTAAAACAAAAACAGAGTCGCCACTTAATTTTTTATAAAGAAATTAAGAAATTTTTTTTAAAAAAAACAATTTCAAAGACTTACAAACAAAAATAAATCTTTAAAATTAGAGAAAATGGGTAAGGGTTCAAGTAACGTCTTAAGAAGGGTTTTAAGGCACCTAATAACGTCCGTTTAAAAAATAGTTGACTAAAGAACAAATTTTGACCAACTTAAAATGAAACAATTTTGAAAGAGTTTATTTATGAACATATTTGAAGACAATTTAGAAAAAAAATGCGATAACTCAATCAAAGGCAAAACAAAACTATTTTAAAGAAAATTCATTCTTTTTGAAAATATTCAAATTTAGGAAAAGTTTAAAGCAACTATAATTTCAAGCAAAAGTTATTCAAATTAAGAGTCTCTTTTTGAACCAAGAAGAACTTATTTTATTAATAATTAGAGAAAACAATTTTTTGAAGAAAAGAGTTTGGGGAGAGGGTGATTTATTCTATCAAATAGTAATTTGCTAAGAAAATATTAACCTAAAAGAAAATTTAAGGAATTGTTTCAACATATTTTAAGAAAGTCAGTGTTTTAGAAGAAAAAGGCGAGTTTGAGAAAATTCTTTTATGTCAAGGGGAATCCATTTTAACTGAAGAAAAACTTTGCTAAGCCCTAGATGAGTAAATAGTCATTTTTGTTTGAAAATCCATTTTTAGGCAAGTGAACACAAAATCTAACTTTCTCATTTTAACCGAACTTAAATTAAATGGCGAAATATGTACAAAAATAAAATACGATAAAGTGGAATAGAAGAAAGGCAACGCGTTAGGTGATACATTTAGATTAATATTAAAGAATTAGTTAATACAAATAATTCATATAAATACATGGAAATAAAGGAAAGTTTGAGATTTGGGCCCCTGTTTTGGCCCATTTAAATCTGCCCAACACTTTTGGACTGGACCTTTGAGGGCTTCAAGTCCATTTTTCAAGTTCATATTAGCTGTGTATACTGTTGTATACCAGCTATATATTTCACGTTTTCAGCCCCCAAATTGTATATCAGCTTTCATTCATCCAATTTTTCTTCTTGAATCTGTAAATATTCTTCCTTGGCTGATATACTAATGTATATCATCCATATATTGATGTTTACGGTGTATATCATCCTAACTCTTGAGAAGGGGATGCATGGTAAGAGTCCAAAAGGACTCAAATTGGAAGCTCATGCATAGAAATAACAAAGAAAAGGATCAGTATTTATACATTAAACCTATCATAATATATAAAAGAGGAAAGATAATCAACATGAACAATGAGTAGAGAAAAACAGACGAACTTGGTCATACCATGGTTCTTGAACAACTTAGGATTCTCATGCTATTAAATTTGAAACTCAATATAGAAAAGATATATGCTAACAATATCTCAAGCAAATTCCCAGCCATACAAACATTACACTTAATTGCTCAAAACATTCAATAAGAACGAGGAAAGGTCCAAGCTAATTCATGGATTTAAATATAGAATGATGTCCTAAGTAAAGATGGATCATACGACCAGGCAAAACAAGTAATTCAATCCCAACCCTTGCTTTAACGGACAAAACACTTTACACTTTAACTACTGGAAAATTACTTAAAGGTCTATTGATCTTATTCATGAGAACAATAAGTAAATCATATAGGAATGCACCCTCATCTTCTTAACAGATTCAACATGAAAAGTATTACGAAACATTACAAAAAAAATGAGATCAACTGATTATGGAGGCTTCAAATACTACGAAAATATCAAAAGGAAAAGACAGACCCATTCAATCATGCTTCTGATTTTATTGGATAGAAACTAAGGTAGATGAAAACAAAGCCAAATCATATCTTAAAGGGTCAAATTTGTGATGCTTGAAAGAAAGAAAACAACAGTGACTACGAAGTGCTCTCAAGGACCAGATTTGATCCTTTCTTTTCCCAGAGCTACCTTTGTATTATCACCGAAACAGGTAGATGGCAAAAAGTTAGCAAAACAACACCAAAATCATCATACTAGGGTAAAACAAAATCAACAAAATCCTTCTTCTATTCTTCGTGTATCACATACATTAATCACATATTTTCGAATAACTAATCAAGGGAGGAAAATGGGGAGCTTCAGGTCTTTAGGAGAAGCCAAACCAGTGAGTTCAAAGCTTTTCCCAAGCTCACCTATTCCCCAAACGGATAAACCCATTTTCCTCTTAATCAAAAATAGTCTAAAACAGTACCCAATCAACATAGCCAACAACAATACTTAGCAACAAAACCATAACAACCAACCAACCATAGTAAGAACAAGAGAAGTAAAGCGAATGGAAAGGAATGTTTACCTTTTTTCGGGCAGCAACTGGGACAAACGAGTTAATTTCTTTGATTAATTTTCCGATGAACTTAGCTTGAGACCTCTATAGTTGCAATAGTTCAGAGAACAGACCAAGATTCTCAAAAAAAACTTTAAAAATGGCAGAATTTTCCTTGAATTTACCGTGATTTTTCAAGTTTCCCCAAAATTGGAGAAAAGGACTCTCCTAGATTTTGCTACTCGAAAAAACCACCCTCATCAGTAGACAAAAGGGGGTTTATATAGGGGGAAATTATTGTTCCAACAGGTTTAATTTTGGGGGAAAATTGAAGAAAATCGGATAGAATTTTGGGGATTTTTGAAATCCAAATTCCAAAATTCACCTGATGCTGCCACTAGTGTACCTTGTGGTATGATTTCAATCATCAGCCGCTGTTATAGAGGATAATCCTCCATATTTTCAGGGGACATGAACGTTGAGAGGACACTTAGGCGATTTCTAGATTCTTCTAGAAGCTTCTGGGTATTGACAACTCTAGAAGAAGACAACGTCTAGGATTTGGATGGATTTTGGGAACGTTGGGGCGTCGTTTTGGTAGATATATGAGGTTGTTTTGAGCTATTTTACAGAGTGTACTGGGTGTGTTATTTGTCTGTCTATTTGTGGAAGAGATGAGGTGAGAGAAGGGGTAAGGTAACGGGTCATTTGTTTTGTGTTGAGAGATGAGTGAAAGAGAGAATAAGGGTGTGACAGATGGGTGTGTTCCGGGTTTTAGAATGGTAGTTGGGCCGAGAGAATTTATTTTGATTTTTGTTGGGTCAGATTTGAGCCCAAAACCAGCTGAAACAAAGCTGAGGGCTGTTGAGAAGTGGGTTAAGGATTTGGCCACTTTGCTTTGCAAATGTGGCCAAATTTGATCGAATTGGTAACCAAATAGTTTAATTTTTAGCCAATTCTTAAGATTGTGGCCAAATTAGACCCAATTGGATTAGGTCGTAATTGGAAAGTGACAAACTAAATACGATTAATTTAACCAAGCTTTTATTATTTTAAAATGACTAAAAATAATTAATTTGCTACCATATTTGAAAGTGTGTTTATAAAATTACCAATCTTTCATAATTTAATTCTGTTTGAATTATTTTGACCAAAATAGAAGGTTTGAAATAATTTTGGAAAAATGTTTTGAATGTTTATCAAAATTCACAAAATGATATTCATCTATATATATTATGAATATACGTAGACGTATGATTATTCATGAATATTATAAAATATTCTCCGGAATTAATTTTGAAAAATTCTTTTAATTACAAAATTTATTATTTTAAAAATTGTTTAAAATCTAAGAGCTCGATAATTAATCAAATAGTGAAGGGTAAAAATTGGGTGTCAACACTATTCCCAAACAAGGTCAAGCTATTAGATGAGGTTTGATAGTCTCAAATCTCCATTATAACCAACCATTTTCCTATTCGTTACCTTCTTGGTCCGGCAAGTAAGAATAAGGCGAGTTCTAATGTGATCACCCTTTCATTCATCTTTGCATTTACGCATTCATTGTACTGTTAGAGCTTTCCTATAGTGACCCCAAGTCATTTATGGCTTACTGGGACCGGTAGTTCAGTGCCCTAGTCGTTCATTTGGTTGTTTTGGCCGTTTGCCTATTTTAGAGCTTTAACTTAAGATATCATCGACTTTAGTCAACATTCTTAGCTAACGTGCTCAGAATCAAATTTTGAATATTTCGTTAGCTCTGGAGCTCATTTTGGGTGTTTGGTTACGTGTTGGTTAGTGTTGACTTGGGTCAACATCTCTGAAACAACCTCGTATGGAAGTTTCATCAATTCCGTTGAGTCCAGAATGTCGTTTCCACTCTGATAGCATTATTGTTTTTTGAATATCAATTTCTGATTATGCCCGGAATACCCCGTCAAGTTTTGTAAAGTTGCAGGCTTTTTCTATTGCAGGTGCAGGCATCAAGCCTCAATCACGATTGCAAGCCCCTACCCTTGCGACCGCGATGAAGCACCTGGACTCTTGGTCTTCACGATCGCGTGATCGCGATGAAGTCTCTTCCCCATTGTTCTTCATGACCGCGTTGCTAGCCTTCATGATTGTGATGGTCTAGCCAGCATGGTCGTCATGACCGCAAGGGGTCCCTTCGAGATCGCGATGAAGGACCCCTGGGCAATATATAAACTTTTTCCTTCATTTTTCCAGCCATCATTCTTCATCTCCCTCAACTTTAAAACACCAAAATCTCTCTCTAAGTTGCTCAAATCAGTTCTGAGGCCTGGGGAAAATCATTTGTTCTTCTCAAATTCTTGTTCTCTTAATTATGGGTAAGTCTCCTTTCCCAAAGCTCCTTTCTTCTCCATTTATCTAAAACACCATTGTTATGAATTCTTGGAGCTCAAAAAATTCATTGTAGATTCTTCTCTCGTGGGAAGTTTCATGCTCCGTGGACTCATTCAATACATAGCTCTTGGCATAATTCCCTTAATTTGGTAGGTGATTCTTGCCTTATTTCGATTTCCATTTCTTAATTCTCCATTATTGGTTTCTCAACTTTAGGGGTTGTTTTAGCCTGAAATTGTTGCCCAAATTCCTTGACTTTCTAGGCATGCACTCCTATGGTCTTGGTGATCATAATGTGAATTTTCGTTTTCAATTACGGGTTCCAGGGCCCACAGGCCCATCGAAGACCTGAATTTTGACCCAGCTATAATTGTAGCATTATGGGTATCGTTAGACTCATTTTTATATATTAAATATGTTTTTGATAGTTTGAGAATCATCTGGGGTCTCTAGGAGCGATTCGGGCTTGGACATTGTTGTTCGGGCAGCTTATCATTAGACGACAAGTAGGTTACGGTCTAAACTCTCTATACTTAGCATATATTGGATAAAATTGTGCTAATTGACATCCTTGGGATGGGTTACTAGGTTGGTACCACAGACCTTGACCACTTTTCCATGATTTGCCCGTTTCCTTCCTCCATTGTATGTAGTATTCTTCGTAGTTACTATTATCACCCTTATAGTCCTGTGTGTCCTTGTTCTAACTCTGGACCATAGATGGTGGGTTATTCGAGGGTGCCCGTGAGTCCCGAGCATCGTTATCGTGATATTATGCTGGCTATCTATGATATAGAGGGATTGGAGCCTGTGCAGGGCCGATAGGTTGTTTGTGAGCTGTTGGGCAGCTATTTGTGTTAATCATATCATTTCCATGCATATAATGAGAGTTTCTTACTACATCTTAGTATGGTTTTTGTCTATGGGCCTACTGGTCCTGATTTTCTAAACTTTGCATGGCCTTGGGGGCCCATTTTTGACAGAAATGGATTGGGAATAGTTTGACTTAGCATATGGATCTTCTTGGGGTAAAAGAGATTTAAATTATGATTCTATTACTAGTTTTACTATTAATGTTAGATTCGGCAGGGCTGTAGTTCTAGTTGAGTTTTCTTACTTATTTGGGATGATATTAGACTCGGTCGGACCGAGCACCAGAGATGTTTTACTATAGTTTTAGACGCAATTATACCCGGGCACCCTTGGTGGGATTTTTGAGACATTTCCCACCATTTTAGACATGTACAGAGTCTGGGAATGCATTCTCAAGATTTGAGTCTCTAGCTTGAACCCGAACTTACTCTAGATGATATTTTTGATATTGAGTTATAGTATGGGGTCTGGGACCTCCATGGACCTTGCCGTTCTGGAACTAGGGCTTTGGGCTGGGTGTGCCAGAGGGAGGGTATACAATGGAGTAGAGGTATAAGGGCAGTGTCCTTTCATGGAACCTACCTGCTGGGCCATCCGGCACCGAAGGAGGTACATATAGAGTTACTATTCCATCCCGAGATCATCATGCATTATATCATTGATTGTTTGATACTCCACCCTTGTTTTCTGTTTGTTGAGTGTACGCTCTGGTTGTATGGGCGGCCAGAGGGTTTGGTTTTATTTGTTTATGTTCCTCGGTCGTATGAGCGGCTGAGGAACTATAGGTAGACTCTTGTTACTTTATCATGGTATGATCTCCTGTTACGGTTATATTTACAATATTGGATATTGCAAGGTTGTTAGTTTCTTAATAGAGATTGGTATGATTAATTTGGTTATTAATTCCTGTTTTTCGAGCATGCCTATCTTTAGTCTTCTCTTCCCTTCACTTGTACTTGAGCTTACCGGTATACCATCCACTTCTGAAACTTATTGTGTATATATTATTATTGCAAGGACCCCAGGTGCGTCATTCCTTACTTTCTCTTGTGCTTGTTGTGTATACATTCTACTTGCTAGCCTTGTATGTTATTTCTATTGTCTTCTCTATAGGCTAGTTTTTGTGTACTTTTTCATAGATTTCTATGACTACTTGCTTCTTCTCTATTTGTTACTACACTTTTATCTTATATGTACCCAGTCAGCCTATGATACCTACTGGGTACCTTATTCTTTGCATCTGGTGCTCATACTACACTCTGCATCTTCTGGTGCAGATCCTAGTGTGGGGCATTAATGCTAGATCGATGAGAGTCATGCTTGGAGATTTCGTACTATCTAGACTGAGGGTGAGCTCTTGGCGATCAAAGCTTAGCTTTTAGTTTATATTTTGCTTTATGTACTCTATTACTACTCGGAGACATTTGTGTGTATACTATTTTTGATGCTTCGTACTCCTTATATGTAGTTCCGGCTCTATACTATGATACTAGGTTTTAGATTTGGTTTAGCTTCCACATATATATGTATGTAATCCTGTTATCTGTTTTCTTCATCTTGTTCCCTTGCTTCTGCTTATTAAATTGTTCTTCCTCTTAGATTGTTAGATAGTAGCCCATTAATTACCGTTTTGGGCTACGGGGATTGGTTCGCCTACTGGGGGTTGTAGGTGCCATCATGATCGAGAAATTAGGTTGTGACAGCTTGGTATCAGAGCCAGGTTCACCATTGTAATCAGTATAAGAGCCAATGTCTAGTAGAATCCTTCAGATTAGGGCAGAGACGTCCGTACTCAATCTTTGGGAGGCTATGGTGACATCTTAGAAAAAATCTACTTTTCTTGTTTCCCTCTCATGCATAGTATCCTTGAAAGTTTCTGGAAATCTCACTTGAATAAGTTCACTCTTTTGCAAATGGTTTGCATGAGGTCTTCGGCTTATGACGGAGGAGATCCTCCTGCCCCTGCACCCCTGACTCCAGCTATGGGCCGGGGTAGGGCTAAAGGTCATCCCAGAGCAGCAACACCTGCTAGAGTTGCTAGAGTTGAGAGAGAGCCTGAGTATGATTATGGGCCAGAGTTTTCTCCTGAGCAGGAACATGTGGACCCGGGGACAGCTTAGGTGCCACCAGCTCCCGTACCAGTTCCATCACCAGTTCCAGTGCCAGCTTCTATGTCAGCCCAAGATCAGTCCTCAAATATTAGGGGTTTACTCAATTAGCTTTTGGGTATGATTGGAGAGCGACCTTCTGAGGTAGCACAAACACCAGCTCAGGGGGAGCCCTGGGTGTTCAGAGTTTCGGAGCGCAGCCTACTACTGCGGGTCCCCGTACCAAGGTTATTCCAGTCCTCTCAGTTGCACAACCTCTTACTCTTTGCTCGGTTATGACAGAGACAAAATATAAGACATTGGGTAGATTCTTGAGATTGGCACCTCCGCGATTTGTTGACACTCCTGGATAGGACCCATATGATTTTATTACTACTATTGAGGATATGTTGCATTATTAGGGGTTGTTAGAGACAAACGGGGTCGGTTCTACTACATAACAACTGTAGGTCCCAGCGAAGTTATGGTGGAGGGCCCAGGTTGCTTGCAGACCATTATCGTCACCTTCATTGACTTGGTCTGAGTTTTATGAGGCCTTTATGGCAAAGTTCATACCCCAGAGAGATCGGGAGCATCGGAGAGAGGAATTCACTAGACTTGCTTAGGATGCTATGACTGTTTCAGAGTACGAGACCCATTTCCATCAGCTTGCTCCATTTGGGGTCATGATTATGCCTACTGAGTCTAATAGAGCCTGTAGGTTCTTCTGGGGTCTACATAGAGAGTTTAGATAGCATACAGAGATATTGGTTGCTAGTTCTCAATCATTCCAGGCTATCGCAGACTATGCCCGCACTGTAGAGGATTCGCGTCATCATGATACCGGGGTCGGAGATAAGAGGACTCGATATCAAGGTGGCTACAATGGTTCCATACATGGTGGTAGAGGTTCAGGACAGTGGTGTTATTCCCCAAGGCTACCCTCTAGACGTAACACGGGACTCGAGACCACAAGTGCCCCAAGTTAACCCTTGGTCATAGCATAACATAGGCATACACGAGGAAACATAGAGGAAGCATAAATAGAAAGCTAGGAAACCCAATCCATAAATGATGAAGTCAATAAGAAACATAATCCAAAAGGGAGACTCAAATACTGTCTATGCCTGAAAAGCCTCTACATGAGAAAAGGATTTGCTAGGACAAGACCCTAGCTAACTCATAGTACAAAAGTAAACAGCCATACAAAATATTAAGATCATAATTATCCCTCGAATAATAAGGACTCACCAATACTGACTGGAATGGCCTGTGGTCTCTAGCCACGTGCCTGAGGGAGGGAACCTGAGTCTGCATCTTCAAAAGGATGCAGTGAAAATATGCATCAGTACTATAGGATGTACCGAGTATGTGAGATATGCATGTGATATGATGAAATATACTTGAAAGCATGCTTAAAACTGAGTTCATGCATAATTTGTGATAAAACATGCTTAAAATATCCTTGAAGTTGAAATCATATGATAATAGTAAAATCTGTAATGTAATGACTCAATGCAATATCATAAGCTGAAAACATAATCAAATCATAAGTAATAAGTAGTAAGTCTGAAATCTAAAAGCAAAGAGTCAATACAATCTTTTCATGAAAACTAGCTTATGTCGGAGATTCTCTTAAACGACATAGAACATGTGAGCTACATGGAATTCGATGTATCCGCCCCATCCAGAGGACCCAATATACCTTGCCTAGAATTATGCATGCAATTTCATAAATACATAAAGGCCATGATATCTAATCATGAAAACTTTTCCTTGAAAACATTCAAATTCATGGATTCATGCTAGAAATCAACTTTTATGCTTGGGCTTTTAAAATCAATGAAAGAATCATAATAAAATCATGAGTAATCAATAAGAAACCATGAATTTAAACATAGGAACTGATTTCATAAACTTTCCTCAACTTTAGATCAAAACTCTAATTTCATAAGTTCAACAATTGGACAAGGATTTGCCTTAAAATCATGAATAGGAAACCACTTATAAAAATCCATGCAAAACCATCCAATTTAGAGTTGGAATCCATAGAAGAATCATGAGGAAACAATTTATAAAGGACCCATGAGAATTGGGTAAGAACCCTAATTTAAAAATTCATAATAATCAATTTAGAAGATGGGGTTTTGGGCACAAGGGTAAAAGGAACCCATGTTGAATACCCACATACCTTGATTGAAGCTTTCCTAACTTGGGACTTGAGGATGGAGACTTGAAGATGGAATACTTATCTTGAAGCTTGGAGAATGGAGACCCTTTTCTTCTCTTGGAACTTGATTGAGAGGATGGAAGAGAACTTAGGCTAAGTGGGGATAAAACCCCTTCTAATTTGCCCAAAAAGACTTAACTTAGGAGTTAAAAGAGTGAGAAATTACCAAAATACCCTTGGAAAAAGAGTTTAAAAACTTCAGAAAATTTCGTCAAAGGTTTCCACGGACACAAATCACGGTCTGTGAAATGAATCACGGTCCGTGGAGTGGAAGTCGTGGTTCCAAGGGACCTTTCAGGGCTCTGGACTGATTTCCACGAGTTGGTTTTACGACCCATGGAAAATTCCATGACCCATTGAACCTTCTCGTGATTTCAGCAAAAAAACTAATTTCCACGAGTTGGTTTCACGACTCGTGGAAACTTCCACGATTAGTGGAACCTTCTCGTGGTTTCTGTCTGTCATTTTGATAGACAGACACCCTGTAGTAAAACACTGATAACGTTTTAATTCAGACTTGTATTAAGGCACGGTCAGTAGAGTTGGAAAGAAGATTCAAAGACCTTTAATTTGGTGGGTACTAGGCTACCTAACTCTTTATATTTTAGGAGTTATGATCGTTTTTAGTTGACCCTTGAAAAATCTTACACTAAAACTCAATCGGTAACGAAGCTTTCATCTCAACTTTGAGCTAGAGGTTCTTTATGACCCTAATTCATATCTAATACACCTTTAAAACTTCAGAATAAGTCTCAATACTTAGATACATAGAAAATTTATCTAGTTCGGGTCTAACAACACATGAAGAACGGTTCAGATTTGGCTTAGAATTTCTGGGGTGTTATAATATCTCCCCCTTGGGATCATTCTTCCTCGAATGAAGACTTCTAAGTTGAGAGTTGAGGGGGAAAGGGTTTAAATCCTATTAATTGAGTTTTAAAAGGTGAAGTATTTACATGATAGCTGATCTCTGGCTGAATTATAAACTGAGCTGAATTCATGAGGCATGTAAGCATACTGAGGGCATGAGAACAACTGATGGTGTATGGGACTGAATATCCAACATAATAACTGATCTGGATTAAGAGTAGTGTCTCAGCTAAAACTCATAAGGAACGAGCACATTCTTAGAAATCATAGATAACTGAAAAGGACGTCAAACTGAGAGGGGTAACTATACAAGGTCTTCTAAACTGAACTTACTGCCTTGGACTAAACTAAAGGTAGGGCCTTCTAACCTCAGGAATGATTATCTATAGGTCTAAACTGATATGATATGAGGAGTCTAGTATTCTTGCAAGCTGAAGTTACTGGACCTAAGATATGGGCACCCTGGGCTAGGAGTAAGAAAAGACAATTCTCGCTTTAATCATTACTGTTGACAACTCTTAAGCTTAGAAACACCTTTCAACTACACTAACTCCTCTGAATACTAAGGTCTGAGTCTAACTACCTACTTTCACTATGTTCAATCCTATCTTGAGTAAATCTCTTACATCCAGAATTACCTCCCAAATATGATATTCCTCCATATCACAAAAATCAACTAAGCTTGAGCTCTAATCAATGGGTCACTAGGCACACAAAGCAAAGCCCACATGTATTTCATTATGACTTTCAAGCCTATCACTATGATCACCTTATAGTTGTAGCTTATACCATCCAAGACTTCCCCCCTCTTCCTAGCATACCTCGGGGCTGTAACTTGAAGAACTTCTACAAAAATACATACTAAAAATTCTTATCTAACTATTTCACATGAATAATCCTCACCTAACTTTTCTTCCACGCTTACAACCTAGTACTTTCTATCCAGGTTACTACTTAGCTTTCTCTACTAACAGCTATGAAAACACAAACTAAGATCACTGAGAGAATAGAGTGGGAACATGAGCATCACGAATGAAGGAATACTGATCGGTCTTGACTTATACTTAGTTTGATCTAGCCACTCAAGGTGGGGTTTGAGAAGTCAATTGAAAAAGGCACGAGTGTCTGATATCCTGAACATACAAAGCATGGTTAGAGTAAGGATATCACAAGCATGAATTATTAGAGAAATATGGTATGAGCATATACATGATGTAGCATGATTTCATTAGCCATTAACTCACATCTTGAGAACTGAGTATGTAGATGAAGCATAGTGTGATACATGAGCTTTCATATATGACAAGTATCATGGTGTAAAGATGGAATTCGTAGAATCATAGAGTAATATTAGAATTCTATCTGGAGCAATTTCTGTTTGTTTTGGGAGTTGAGTATGGACGTGAATCTGCATGAATTCCATGAATTTGAATTAAGAACATGGCACTGGAATACAAGACATGAATGAGGTGTTGTAGTGAGGGAAGTATACTTAAGGTGCTAGGATAGAAATAAGTCCCTACATCCCTCCTAGCTTCATCCTGACACCCATTAGCATCACTACCCGAGTCTCCAAAATCTGACTTATTCTACATCCCACCATCTCCCCCTTAGATTCATGCTACATTCTAAGTCTGTGGACCTTTCGCTAACATATAAATGGAACTATGATAATTTTAATCTAACAGAGCAAACATTACTCTAGTAGTTAATCTGAATATACACCACCTTCTATAGTCTAAGGATCACCCTTACCTAAATATCTTGGCATAAACCTTTCTATATCATATAAGGGTTGTACATATCACACTCAATAACTTCCAACCTATCCCTTGCAAAGACATGTCAAGCTTACATACTTCTAACTCCCAAAGCTCTCTCTTTCTACTACCTACCAAATCAAATGCGTTAATACCTATACCGAGAGGCTCAAAATTGCCCATCCTTCTCTAAGTCACATATATATATCATGCCTATACATCCACACTTGCTGCAACTCATCACTTAAACTCGTGCATACACTATACCAAGCCTACCAGAAAATACCACAAAACTATCATTCCCCTATCTAGGCTACCATCCTTCTGACTTCATATTTCTGGCTCTAGGTTTGTTCTACTACTAATGGCAAACAATACAACATTTGTCAGGTGGCAACACTACCCAAGGATCTAGGTACACAGTTTCCTCTCTTACAGAATAATTAGTAACAAGATTCTGAAAGAGGATCTGAAAGCACCTCGCTAAGAGATAATTTGAGATTTACTACTTCAGGCACCGCAAATATGAGGTAAAGTAGGTGGAATTGGGACAATGCCTAAATTTGGAGAATAAATAGAGTTAAACTCTATCGCATGATATTAAACATGAAAGAAGCAAAGTTTTTTCCTAAGACACCTCGTAGCCTCTCTCTCATAAGTGTGGCGCGCTTCACACCTATGAAAGAGACCCTACTTGATGCAGCTTTTAGACACCCTAGGAATCTTGAACCTGATGCTCTGATACAAAATTTGTCACACCCCGAGGCTACCCCTAGACGTAACACGGGACTCGAGACCACAAGTACCCCAAGTTAACCCTTGGTCATATCATAACATAGGCATACACGAGGAAATATAGCGGAAGAATAAATAGAAATCTAGGCAACCCATCCATAAATTATGAAGTCAATAAGAAACATAATCCAAAAGGGAGACTCGAATACTGTCTATGTCTGAAAAGCCTCTACATAACATAAAGAGTTTCTAGGACAAGACCCTAGCTAACTCAAATACAAAAGCTGACTGGAATAATAAGGACTCACCAATACTGACTGGAATGGCCTGCGGTCTCTAGCCACGTGCCTGATGGAGGGAACCTGAGTCTGCATCTTCAAGAGGATGCAGTGAAAATATGCGTCAGTATTATAGGATGTACCGAGTATGTGATATATGCATGCGATATGATGAAATATACTTGGAAGCATGCTTAAAACTGAGTTCATGCATAATTTATGATAAAACATGCTTAAAATATCCTTGAAGCTGAAATCATATGATAATAGTAAAATCTATAATGTAATGACTCAATGCAATATCATAAGCTGAAAACATAATCAAATCATAAGTCATAAGTAGTAAGTCTGAAATCTAAAAGCAAAGAGTCAATACAATCTTTTCATGAAAACTAGCTTCTGTGGGAGGTTCTCTTAACCGACATAGACCATGTGAGCTACATGGAATTCGATGTATTCGCCCCATCCAGAGGACCCAATATTCCTTGACAAGGTATAAAGGCATAACTGCAATGTACCCGCCCCATCGAGAGGACCCAACATACCTTGCCAGGTATAAAGGCATAACCGTGGTATGATCACTAAAACTGATACCCAACAAAGGGGACATAGAACCTACAGTGGCAAGTAGTTCTGGGACTTATGGGTACTCTCACCCATCCAACTCAGTGCTAATACTACTCCCAAAACATACATATAGCTCATATAATACTAGGGCATATCTGATGCCAAATCTATTTGAAAAGCATAAGGGTATATCTGATACCATGCAATTCACTTAGCTTAGGTGGACATATCTAGATGCCAAACCTTTCTTAAAATATGGGGACATATCTGATGTCCAAAACTATTTGAAAAGCAATAAGACATATCGGATGCCATAAAATTCAAATTCATAATTTGAAGACTTAGCTTAGCCATAGCTTAAAACATACTTTTCTTTCATTATCATACTTGAAGAATTATGCATGCAATTTCATAAATACATAAAGGCCATGATATATAATCATGCCAACTTTTCCTTGAAAACATGCAAATTCATGGATTCTTGCTAGAAATCAACTTTTATGCTTTGGCTTTTAAAACCAATGAAGGAATCATAATCAATAAGAAACCATGAATTTAAACATAGGAACTGATTCCATAAACTTTCCCCAACTTTAGATCAAAACTCTAATTTCATAAGTTCAACAATTGGACAAGGATTTGCCTTAAAATCATGAATAGGAAACCACTTATAAAAATCCATGCAAAACCATCCAATTTAGAGTTGGAATCCATAGAAGAATCATGAGGAAACAATTTATAAAGGACCTATGAGAATTGGGTAATAACCCTAATTTAAAAATTATAATAATCAATTTAGAAGATGGGGTTTTGGGCACAAGGGTAAAAGGAACCCATGTTGAATACCCACATACCTTGATTGAACCTTTCCTAACTTGGGACTTGAAGATGGAATACTTAGCTTGAAGCTTGGAGAATGGAGACCCTTTTCTTCTCTTGGAACTTGATTGAGAGGATGGAAGAGAACTTAGGCTAAGTGGGGATAAAACCCCTTCTAATTTGCCCAAAAAGACTTAACTTAGGAGTTAAAAGAGTGAGAAATTACCAAAATACCCCTGAAAAAAGAATTTAAAAACTTCAAAAAATTTCATCAAAGGCTTCCACGTACACAAATCACGGCCCGTGGAATGAATCATGGTCCATGGAATTGAAGTCGTGGTTCAAAGGGACCTTTCAGGGCTCTGGACTGATTTCCACGAGTTGGTTTCACGACTCGTGGAAACTTCCATGACCCATGGAACCTTCTCATGATTTTCAGCAAAAAAACTGATTTCCACGAGTTAGTTTCACGACTCGTGGAAACTTCCACGATTCGTGGAACCTTCTCGTGGTTGTTGTCTGTCATTTTGACAGACAGACACCCTGTAGTAAAACACTGATAACTTTTTTAATCTGGATTTGTATTAAGGCACGGTCAGTGGATTTGGAAAGAAGATTCAAAGAGATTTAATTTGGTGGGTACTATCCCACCTAACCCTTTAAATTTTAGGAGTTATGATCGTTTGAAGTTGACCCTTGAAAAATCATACACTAAAACTCAATCGGTAAGGAAGCTTTCAACTCAACTTTGAGCTAGAGGTTCTTTATGACCCTAATTCATATCTAATACACCTTTAAAACTTCAGAATAAGTCTTAATACTTAGATAAATAGAAAATTTATCTAGTTCAGGTCTAACAACACATGAAGAACGGTTTAGATTTGGATTAGAATTTCTGGGGTGTTACAAGTGGGGTCGTGTTATCAGCCACAACAGCACTAGGGTCAGTTTATCCGATTGGTTCAGGCTTCACTTCAGACTTATGGTAGTACCCAGTTTGAGCAGGGTCAGAGTAACCATTAGGGCTACATCAGTCAGTCTTCGAGGGGTGCAACTTCTGGGGCATCAGGCCGTGGTGGCCATATGAGTTCTCCAAGTTTATCCTGATCGAGTAGGTCGTTAGGGCCTTGTTTTACTTGTGTTGTGGTTGGTAATTTTTTTAGAGATTTCCCCTAGAAGGGTACAGTTCAGCCAGATGCTCTGCCAGCTTAGCCTATTTGCTTAGTTCAGCCACCGGCTCGAGGAGGTGGTGGTCAGGGTAGAGGTGGTGCTCCGCGTGGTTGGGTAGGTGGTAGGGATAGCAGTCGGGCAGGTGGAGGTCGTCATCAGTTTTATGAGGTCCCTAGGAGACCATAGGCAGAGGCCTCAGATGCTGTGATTACAGGTAAGATTTTTGTATGCCATCAGTCTGCTATGGCTTTATTTGATCTGGGATCCACTTGTTCATATGTATCTGCCTATTTTTGGCCTTGTTTGAGGTTAGATAGTGAGCCATTATATGTTCTTGTTCATGTTCCTATTTCGACCCCAGTAGGAGATTCTTTAGTAGTGGATCAAATTGTGAGATCTTGCATGATATTTGTTGGTGATTTGGAGACTTGGGGTGATATAATGATCCTTGACATGTTAGATTTTGATGTGAAACTTGGCATGGACTGGTTATCCCCTTACCGTGTGGTTTTGGATTGTTATGACAAGACCATTACAATAGTCGCGCCCGATGAATCCCGCGTTATATGGCAGGGTTCTGTCAGCCGACCACCGTCTGGGATCATCTCGTCTTCAAGCTCGGAAGTTGATCTCTCGCGGGTGGTTAGCTTATCTACCATAAGTTTGAGATGCTAGTGCTGACCCTTCATCTCCTGAATCTATTCATGTGGTTAGAGACTTCCTAGATGTGTTCCTTACTGACCTGCCAGGCCTTCTACCTGAGAGAGATATTGATTTCACCATTGAGTTAGAGCCGGGCACCAGTCCCATTTCTATTCCTCCTTGCCGTATAGCTCCTGCTGAGTTGAGAGAGCTTAAGGAGCAACTCTAGGATTTGTTAGCTAAGGGGTTTATTAAATCGAGTGTGTCTCCTTGGGGAGCTCATGTTCTCTTTATGAAGAAGAAGGATGAGTGATGCAGATGTGTATTAATTACCGGCAACTGAATAAGGTGATAGTGAAGAATAAGTATCCGATGCCGAGGATTGATGACTTGTTTGATCAGCTTCAGGTTTCAGCCATGTTTCAAAGATTGATTTGAGGTCCCGCTACAATCAGTTGAGGATTAGGGCAGAGGACATCCCTAAGACAGCATTCAAAACATGTTATGACCATTATGAGTTCCTGGTGATTTCTTTTGGGTTGATTAATGCCACCGCAACTTTCATGGACTTGATGCATAAGGCGCTTAGCCCGTACTTGGATATGTTCATGATAGTATTCATAGATGACATCCTAGTGTACTCCCAGAGTAGAGATGAGCATGAGCAGCACTTGAGGACTGTACTTAAGACTTTGAGAGATCATCACCTTTATGCCAAGTACTCAAAGTGTGAGTTTTGGCTTGAGTCAGTTGCATTCCTAGGGCACGTGATGTCTAAGGATGGGATAAGAGTTTATCTGGGTAAGATTTCAGCGGTTCATGATTGTCCTAGACCTACCACTCCTATCGAGGTTCGCAACTTTGTTGGTTTAGCCGGGTACTACAGACGGTTCATTGAGCAATTTTCTTCTATGGCAGAACCCTTGAATATGCTGACTAGGAAGGATTGTCACGCCCCGAGGTTACCCCATAGACGTAACACGAGACTTAGAACCACAAGCATCCCAAGCTAACCCTTGGTCATAGCATTCTCAAGCATAACATAAGATAAGCGAAAGCATAATAGATAAAGTTGGAATAACATACATGTAGAATCAAGTCAAATAGGAATACAAGATTCATGAGAAGACTCAAATATTGTCTATGTATGAAAAGCCTCTACTCATGACATAAAGAGTTACCAGAACAAGACCCTAGCTAACTCAAAGTACAAAAATGAAAACCTAATAAGCTAGAAACATCACTAGTCCTCGACCTTAGAGAACTCACCAACAGCTGTCTGGGAGTGGTCGGGAAACTCTAGCCACAAATCTGAGGAGGTACATCTGAATCTGCATCTTCAAAGGATGCAGCGCAAGATATGCATCAGTACGATAGGATGTATCGAGTATGCAGGATATGCGTAAAATATGAAAACATGCTTAAGACATAATTAAAACTTGAGTTCATGCATAATCGAAGATATCAAAGGTACATCATAATTTTAGTAATAAGCATGAGTTCGTAGGCAAAACCTCAACATAAAACATCATAAATCATAGAAAACTTGAAATCATTCATACGGGAGTTTCTTATAACCGACATTAGACCATGTGAGCTACATGGAATCTAACTATATAACCCTATTTAGCAAAGCTGACTTGAACCCTGCCAAGGAACAAGTCACCATCCCTAACTATATAACCCTAGTTGGCAAAGCTGCCCTAATGCCCGCTAAAACACAGGACACCATTCTCAAGATGTGGATCCACTCTCATAAGCCCATAGGGAACTTCATTTCATAACCTATGCATGAAGCATAGTTTTTGGACTTGGGTAATTGAACCATTCGCTCGGTGCTAATTACTACTCCCAAAACATATACATATAGCTCATAATTTCATAGTGGCACCATCTCATGCCAAATCTTATTTTGAAAAGCATGAAAAAACATCGGGCATCATGCAATTCTCATATCATAAGTTCATGAAGCTTAGCATAGCCATAATTCGAACATACTTTTGTTTCTTAAATCATACTTGAAGAATTTGGCATGCAATTTCGTAAATACTTAAGGACATGTTATCTAAACATGTAAACTTTCACTTGAAATCATGCAATTCAATGGATTCATGCCAGAATTCAACTTTAATACATGGGATATTGAAACCAATCAAAGAATCTTAATAAATTCATAGATAAACCATAAGAAACCATAAATTGATGCATAGAAACTAATTCCATAAGTTTTCCCCAATTTTAATAGAAACCCTAATTTCACAAGTTCAAAATTCAAAGTAAGGATTGGGAGTTTTAGGTACAAGGGTGAAAGGAACCCATTGCTGAATACCCATATACCTTGATTGGAGCTAACCCACTTAAATTGGAAAGACTTAGGAGACTTGAACTTGAAGCTTGAGACCTTGAGCTAGAGAGAGCTCCTTTCCTTTTTGGGAGGTGAATGAAGGATTTAGAAGAGACTTACGATAATAAGTGTGAAAACCCTTCTTGAATTAGTCAAGACGACCTTACTTAGGAAGTAAAAGGGTGGGTAATGACTAAAAAACCCCTGGGAAATAATTTAGAAAAGCTGTTAAAAAGTTGACATCCAGTGACCACTGGTGGATTTCACGAACCATAGAAAAAACCAAGGTTCGTGGTTTTCATCCGTGGTTTCTGGCCAAATTAACAGGCTATAGAAGCATTTATACGGGTCAACAGGACGGACCCATAGAACAAACGATGGGCCATCGTTGCTAGGGACTTAGCTAATCTTTGGATCAAACCACGAGTCAAAAAGATGGTCCGTCATTCAAACGACGGGCCGTAGAAGTGAGTCGTGAAACATGAGGGGCTTGCCACCCCTCTGATCCTTGTTCCATGAGTGGAAAGGACAGACTCGTGGTTTGAACCACATTTTGTAGAACCCACTCATGGTTCCATACCAAAGGATGAACCAAATAGACAGGAATCACGATTACATTCCACGACCCGTGGCTCGAACCACGGTTCGTGGTTTGGACCCGTCATTCATGAAACATGGAAATTTTCTAAGATTTCAACTTAGATACCTGGTTTCATTTCCGAGGTGTTACAAGGATGTTCCATTTCAGTGGTCGGACCAGTGCTAGGATAGCTTCTAGAGGAATAAAGCCTTATTGACTTCAGCTCCAATTTTGACTTTGACGGTTGAGGGTCAGAGTTTCACCATTTATTGTGATGCTTTTTAGGTTGGTCTTAGTTGTGTGTTGATGCAATAGGACCGAGTGATAGCATATGCGTTAAGACAGCTAAAGGTTCACGAGTGCAACTACTCCACTCATGACTTAGAGTTAGCAGCGGTAGTCTTCGCGCTCAAGATATGGAGGCATAACCTATATAGAGTTCATTATGAGATATTCACCGATCACCATAGTCTTCATACATTACAAGTCAGCAAGAGTTGAACGCTAGGCAGAGGAGATGGATAGAGTTACTGAAGGACTATTACTTTACCATTTTATACCATCCGAGCATGGAAAATGTGGTAGCGGATGCCTTTAGTCGGAAGGCGATGAGTATGGGCAACCTAGCTTAACTTGCAGTTTTTGAGCGTCCATTGGCCTTGAACATCTATTCCTTGGCTAACCACTTAGTTAGGCTTGATTTGTCGGATCCAAGTCGAGTTTTTGCAAATATTGAGGTTCATTCTACTCTAGTTGATCAGATTCAGAGCCGATAGTTTGAGGATCCGAGTTTGCGTGACCTTCGTGATCAGGTAGTTTGGGGTGAGGCTAGCCGGGCTACTTTGGGTTATGATGGTATTTTGAGGTTTGGTGGTCGACTTTGTGGTATGAGGGTTAGAGTTTTAATTCAGTTGATACTTTGTGCGGCACATTATTCTAGATACTCTATTTATCCTGGCACAGTGAAGATGTATAGAGATTTGAGACAACTTTACTGGTGTAGTGGTATGAAGTGGGATGTAGCAGAGTTCTTATCTTAGTGCTTGAACTGTCAGCAGGTGAAGTTAGAGCACATGAGATCAGTTGGTTTGATGCAGCAACTTCCCATTCCTTAGTGGAAGTGGAAAGGTATTACTATAGACTTCATTGTTGGTTTGCCTCTTACTTCTCATGGTTTTGATTCCATTTGGGTGATTGTGGACCGGTTGACTAAGTCGGCCTACTTCTTGATGATTTAGACTTCCTAAGATGCTGAGAGGTTAGCTCAGAGTTACATTCATGAGGTTGTTCGATTGCATGGTGTCCCAACTTCTATCATTTTAGACCGTGACACTCAGTTCACATCTCAGTTCTGGAGGGCTATTCAGCGAAATTTGGGTACAGAGGTTCAACTTAGTACTGCTTTCCACCCTCAGACAGATGGCCAGTACGAAAGGACTATTCAGGTCCGTAGAGGACATGCTTTGGGCTTGTGTACTTGACTTTGGAGGTTCATGGGATCAGTTTGTGCCTTTGGCCAAGTTTGCTTATAATAATAGCTTTTATTCGAGCATCGGCATGGCACCTTTCGAGGCCTTATATGGTAGGCATTGTAGATCGCCGATTGGTTTATTTGATCGGTTAGAGTCCAAACCACAGAGCACAGATTTTCGTAGAGATTCCTTAGACCAAGTCTATTTTATTCAGCATAGACTTAGAGTAGCCCAGAGTAGGCAGAAGAGCTACGTTGATCATATATTTCATGCCTTGGAGTTTAGTATTGGTGACTTGGTATTCCATTGAGTATCGCTTGTGAAGGGCGTGATGATATTTGGTCAGCGGGGCAAGCTTAGCCCTAGGTTCGTTGGGCCGGTTGAGATTCCCAGAGGGTTGTAGTGTTTCCTACAAATTAGCTTTGCCTATGATGTTTTCAGCTGTTCATCCAGTTTTCCATGTCTCGATATTGTGCCGGTATGTTCAAGATGAGTCTTATATGTTGGGTTGGGATTCGGTTCAGTTAGATAAGTGTTTATCCTTTTTTGAGGAGCCGATAGCTATTCTAGCCAGAGATATCAAGAGGTTGAGAGCTAGGGAGATCCCAGTTGTGAAAGTTCAGTGGAGACATCATTCGGTCGAGAAGGGTACTTGGGAGACCGAGAGTGAGTTGTGTGCTCAGTATCCGCAGTTGTTCGAGCCTTCAGGTACTCTCTTCTTCTTGACTTTCGAGGATGAAAGTCTTTTTAGTAGTGGATGTGATGATGACCCTTCTGATCATCTTCGCATTTATGCATTCATTGTACTGATTGAGCTTTCCTGTAGCAACCTCATGTCATTTATAGCTCGCTAGGACCGGTAGTTTGGTGCCCTGGTTGTTCATTTGGTTATTTTGGCCATTTGCCTATTTTAGATCCTTAACTTAGGATATCGTTGACTTTAGTCAATATTCTTAGATAACGTGCTCGGCATCAAATTCCAACAGTTCCGTTCGCTCTGGAGCATTGAGTTTGGTCTAGTTGGATCTTAAGTCAAGGTCTGAGAACTTTCGGTGTGGGTTTTGTGTTGCTTTTTCCATTTTCAGGACATTTGGACTTGAAAGTGTAACTTGGGTCAACTTTCGATGATCAGAGTGTCAGATTCGAAATCCTAAAATTCCATCAGCTCTAGAATGTTGAATTTGGGATAGGTAGATGGTTTGTTCGGGTTACGGGTGAGCCAGGCTTATTTCGGGTGTTGGGTTACCTGTTGGTTAATGTTGACTTGGGTCAACATTTCTCTGAAATGACCTTATACAGAAGTTTTGTTGATTCTTTTGAGTCCGGAACGTCGTTTCCACTCTTTTAGCTTTATTGGTTTTTGAATATCAGTTTCCAATTATGCCCAGAATGCCCCGTCAAATTTTGGAAAGTTGTAGACTTTTTCTTTTGCAGGTGCAGACATCAATCCTCAATCGCGATTGCGAGGCCCTACCCTCACGACCGTGATGAAGCACCTGGACTCCTGTTCTTCACGATCGCGTTATCTCCTTCTGCGATCGCGATGAAGTCTCTTCCCCATTGTTCTTCGTGACCGCGTGGCTAGCATTCTCTTTTGCGATGGTCTAGCCAGCGTGGTCCTCGCGACCATGAGGGGTCCCTTCACGATCTCGATGAAGGACCCCTGGGAAGTATATAAACTTTTCCCTTTGATTTTCCAGCCATCATTCTTCAACTCCCTCAACTTTAAAACACCAAAATCTCTCTCTAACTTTCTCAAATCAGTTCTAAGGCTTGGAGAAAATCATTTGTTCTTCTCAAATTCTTATTCTCTCAATTATGGGTAAGTCTCCTTCCTCAAAGCTCCTTTTCTTCTCCATTTATCTAAAACACCATTGTTCTGAATTCTTGGAGCTCAAATAATTCGTTGTAGATTCTACTCTCGTGTGAAGTTACACGCTTCATCCCTCAATTTGGTAGGTGATTCTTGCCTTTTTCCGGTTTCCATTTCTTAATTCTCCATTATTGGTTTCTCAACTTTAGGGGATGTTTTAGCCCGAAATTGTTGCCCAAATTCCTTGACTTTCCGAGCATGCACTCCCATAGTCTTGGTGATCATAATGTGAGTTTTTATTTTTAGTTTTATGGGGCCAATGGGCTCGCCGAAGACCTAAATTTTGACCTGGCTACGGTTGTAGCATTATGGGTATCATTAGACTCATTTTAATATATTATATTTTTGATCATCATTCGGGGTCTCTCGGAGCAATTCAGGCTGGCACATTGTTGTTTGGGTAGCTTGTCATCGGACGATAGGCAAGTTACGCTCTAAACTCCCTAGACTTAGCATATATCAGATAAGATTGTACTAACTGACATCCTTGGGTTGGGTTACTAGGTTGGTACCACAGACCTTGACCGTTTTTCTATGATTCACATGTTTCCTTCTTCCGTTGTATGTAGTTATTCATCAGTTATATGTAGTATTATTTGTAATTGTTATTATCACCCTTATGGTTTTGTGTGGCCTTGTTCTGACTCTGGACCAGAGATGGTGGGTTATTCAGGGGTGCCCGTGAGTTCCGAGCATCGTTATTGTGATATTATGCTGGCTATTTATGTTGTAGAGCGATTGGAGCATTTGCAGGGCCGATATATTCTTTCCACCCCTCTGATCTTTGTTCCACGAGTGGACAGGACAGACTCGTGGTTTGAACCACATTTCGTAGAACCCACTCATGGTTCCAGACCAAAGGATGAACCAAATAGACAGGAATGACGGTTCCCTTCCACGACCCGTGGTTCGAACCATGGTTCGTGGTTTGGACCCGTCATTCATGAAACATGGAATTTTTCTAAGATTTCAACTTAGATAGCTGGTTTCATTTCCAAGGTGTTACAAGGATGTTCCATTTCAGTGGTCGGACCAGTGCTAGGATAGCTTCTAGAGGCATAAGGCCTTATTGACTTCAGCTCCAATTTTGACTTTGACGGTTGAGGGTCAGAGTTTCACCGTGTATTGTGATGCTTTTGGGGTTGGTCTTAGTTGTGTGTTGATGCAGCAGGACCGAGTGATAGCCTATGCGTTAAGACAACTAAAGGTTCACTAGCGCAACTACTCCACTCATGACTTAGAGTTAGCAGCGATAGTCTTCGCGCTCAAGATCTGGAGGCATAACTTATATGGAGTTCATTATGAGATATTAACCAATCACCATAGTCTTCATACATTACGAGTCAACAAGAGTTGAACTCTAGGCATAGGAGATGGATAGAGTTACTGAAGGACTATTACTTCACCATTTTATACCATCCGAGCATGGAATACGTGGTAGCGGATGCCTTTAGTCGGAAGGCGATGAGTATGGGCAACCTAGCTTCACTTGCAGTTTTTGAGCGACCATTGGACTTGGACATCTAGTCCATGGCTAACCGCTTAGTTAGGCTTGATTTGTAGGATCCAAGTCGACTTTTTGCCAATATTTAGGTTCGTTCTACTCAAGTTGATCAGAGCCGATAGTTTGAGGATCAGAGTTTGTGTGACCTTCGTGATCAGGTAGTTTGGGGTGAGGCTAGACGGGCTACTTTGGGTTCTGATGGTATTTTGAGGTTTGGTGGTCGACTTTGTGGTACGAGGGTTAGAGTTTTAATTCAGTTGATACTTTCTGAGGCACATTGTTCTAGATACTCTATTTATCCTGGCACAGTGAAGATGTATAGAGATTTGAGAAAGTTTTACTGGTGTAGTGGTATGAAGCGGGACGTAGCAGAGTTCTTATCTTAGTGCTTGAACTGTCAGCAAGTGAAGTTAGAGCACATGAGATCAGGTGGTTTGATGCAGCAACTTCCCATTCATGAGTGGAAGTGGAAAGGTATTACTATAGACTTCATTGTTGGTTTGCCTCGTACTTCTCAGGGTTTTGATTCCATTTGGGTGATTGTGGACCGTCTAACTAAGTCGGCCTACTTCTTGCCGATTTAGACTTCCTAAGATGCTGAGAGGTTAGCTCAGATTTACATTCGTGAGGTTGATCGATTGCATGGGGTCCCAGCTTCTATCATTTTAGACAGCGACACTTAGTTCACATCTCAGTTCTGGAGGGCTATTCAGCAAAATTTGGGTACAGAGGTACAACTTAGTACTTCTTTCCACCCTCAGACAGATGGCCAGTCCAAAAGGACTATTCAGGTCCTGGAGGACATGCTTTGGGCTTGTGTACTTGACTTTGGAGGTTCATGGGATCAGTTTGTGCCTTTGGCCAGGTTTGCTTATAATAACAGCTTTCATTCGAGCATCAGCATGGTACCTTTCGAGGCCTTGTATGGTAGGCATTCCAGTCGCCGCTTGGTTTGTTTAATGGGTTAGATTTCAGACCACATACCACATACCACATACCACAAATTTTCTTAGAGATTCCTTAGACCAAGTCCGTTTTATTCAGCATAGACTTAGAGCAGCCCAGAGTAGGCAGAAGAGCTACGTTGATCATAGATTTCATGCCTTGGAGTTTAGTATTGGTGACTTGGTATTCCTTTGAGTATTGCTTGGGAAGGTCGTGATGAGATTTGATCGGCGGGGCAATTTTAGCCCTAGGTTCGTTGGGCCGTTTGAGATCCTCCAGAGGGTTGTAGTGTTTCCTACATATTAGCTTTTCCTATGATGTTTTCAGTTGTACACCCAGTTTTCCATGTCTCGATGTTGTGCCGGTATGTTCCAGATGAGTCTTATATGTTGGGTTGGGATTCGGTTCAGTTAGATAAGTGTTTATCCTTTGTTGAGGAGCCGATAGCTATTCTGGCCAGAGATATCAAGAGGTTGAGATCTAGGGAGATCCCAGTTGTGAAAGTTCAGTGGAGATATCGTCCGGTCGAGAAGGATACTTGGGAGACCGAGAGTGAGTTGTGTGCTCAGTATCCGCAGTTGTTCGAGCCTTCAGGTACTCTCTTCTTCTTGACTTTCGAGGATGAAAGTCTTTTTAGTAGTGGATGTGATGATGACCCTTCCGGTCATCTTCACATTTATGCATTCATTGTATTTTTTGAGCTTTCCCGTAGCAACCTTATGTCATTTATAGCTTGCTAGGACCGGTAGTTTGGTGCCCTGGTCGTTCATTTGGTTATTTTGGCCATTTGCCTATTTTAGATCCTTAACTTAGGATATCGTTGACTTTAGTTAACATTCTTAGCTAACGTGCTCGGCATCAAATTCCAACAGTTCTGTTAGATCTGGAGCATTGAGTTTGGTCTAGTTGGACCTTAAGTCAGGGTCTGAGAACTTTTGGTGTGGGTTTTGTGTTGCTTTTTCCATTTTCAGGCCATTTGGACTTGAAAATGTAACTTGGTTCAACTTTCGATGATCGGAGTGTCAGATTCGAAATCCTAAAATTCCATCAGCTCTAGAATGTTGAGTTTGGGATAGGTAGATGGTTGGTTTAGGTTACGAGTGAGCCTGGCTTATTTCGGGTGTTGGATTACGTGTTGGTTAATGTTGACTTGGGTCAACATTTCTCTGAAATGACCTTGTACAAAGTTTTGTCGATTCTTTTGAGTCCGGAACGTCGTTTCCACTCTTTTAGCATTATTGGTTTTTGAATATCAGTTTCCCATTGTGCCCGGAATGCCCCGTCAGACTTTTTCCTTTGCAGGTGCAGGCATCAATCCTCAATCGCGATTGAGAGGCCCTACCCTCACGACCGTGATGAAGCACCTGGACTCATGTTCTTCACGATCGCGTGATCTCCTGTCGCGATCGCGATGAAGTCTCTTCCTCGTTGTTCTCCGCGACCGCGTGGCTAGCATTCTATATTGCTATGGTCTAGCCAACATTGTCGTCGCGATCCTGAGGGGTCCCTTCACGATCTCGATGAAGGACCCCTGGGAAATATATAAACTTTTCCCTTTGATTTTCCAGCCATCATTCTTCACCTCCCTCAACTTTAAAACACCAAAATCTCTCTCTAACTTGCTCAAATCAGTTCTAAGGCTTGGAGAAAATCATTTGTTCTTCTCAAATTCTTATTCTCTCAATTATGGGTAAGTCTCCTTCCTCAAAGCTCCTTTTCTTCTCCATTTATCTAAAACACCATTGTTCTGAATTCTTGGAGCTCAAATAATTCGTTGTAGATTCTACTCTCGTGTGAAGTTGCCCGCTCCGTCCCTCAATTTGGTAGGTGATTCTTTCCTTTTTCCGGTTTCCATTTATTAAATCTCCATTATTGGTTTCTCAACTTTAGGGGATGTTTTAGCCCGAAATTGTTGCCCAAATTCCTTGACTTTCCGAGCATGCACTCCCATAGTCTTGGTGATCATAATGTGAGTTTTCATTTTTAGTTCTGGGTTATGTGGCCCATGTGATCACCGAAGACCTAAATTTTGACCTGGCTACAGTTGTAGCGTTATGGGTATCGTTAGACTCATT
Source organism: Jaltomata sinuosa (assembly GCA_003996215.1). Classification (NCBI taxonomy): domain Eukaryota; kingdom Viridiplantae; phylum Streptophyta; class Magnoliopsida; order Solanales; family Solanaceae; genus Jaltomata; species Jaltomata sinuosa. Next base: position 51,311 of record QJPP01004907.1, read on the forward strand.
TTAATTTATTATATTTTTTATCATCATTCGAGGTCTCTCGGAGCAATTCAGGCTGGGACATGAATCTGCATGAATTCCATGAATTCCATGAATTTGAATTAAGAACATGGCACTGGAATACAAGACATGAATGAGGTGTTGTAGTGAGGGAAGTATACTTAAGGTGCTAGGATAGAAATAAGTCCCTACATTCCTCCTAGCTTCATCCTGACACCCATTAGCATCACTACCCGAGTCTCCAAAATCTGACTGATTCTACATCCCACCATCTCCCCCTTAGATTCATGCTACGTTCTAAGTCTGTGGACCTTTCGCTAACCTATAAATGGAACTATGATAATTTTAATCTAACAGAGCAAACATTACTATAGTAGTTAATCTGAATATACACCACCTTCTGTAGTCTAAGGATCACCCTTACCTAAATATCTTGGCATAAACCTTTCTATATCATATAAGGGTTGTACATATCACACTCAATAACTTCCAACCTATCCCTTGCAAAGACATGTCAAGCTTACATACTTCTAACTCCCAAAGCTCTCTCTTTCTACTACCTACCAAATCAAATGCGTTAATACCTATACCGAGAGGCTCAAAATTGCCCATCCTTCTCTAAGTCACATATATATATCATACCTATACATCCACACTTGCTGCAACTCATCACTTAAACTCTTGCATACACTATACCAAGCCTACCAGAAAATACCACAAAACTATCAGTCCCCCATCTAGGCTACCATCCTTCTGACTTCATATTTCTGGCTCTAGGTTTGTTCTACTACTAATGGCAAACAATACAACATTTGTCAGGTGGCAACACTTCCCAAGGATCTAGGTACACAGTTTCCTCTCTTACAGAATAATTAGTAACAAGATTCTGAAAGAGGATCTGAAAGCACCTCGCTAAGAGATAATTTTAGATTTACTACTTCAGGCACTGCAAATATGAGGTAAAGTAGGTGGAATTGGGACAATGCCTAAATTTGGAGAATAAATAGAGTTAAACTCTATCGCACGATATTAAACATGAAAGAAGCAAAGTTTTTTCCTAAGACACCTCGTAGCCTCTCTCTCATAAGTGTGGCGCGCTTCACACCTATGAAAGAGACCCTAATTGATGCAGCTTTCAGACACCCTAGGAATCTTGAACCTGATACTCTGATACAAAATTTGTCACACCCCGAGGCTACCCCTAGACGTAACACGGGACTTGAGACCACAAGTACCCCAAGTTAACCCTTGGTCATATCATAACATAGGCATACACGAGAAAATATAGCGGAAGAATAAATAGAAATCTAGGCAACCCATCCATAAATTATGAAGTCAATAAGAAACATAATCCAAAAGGGAGACTCGAATACTGTCTATGTCTGAAAAGCCTCTACATAACATAAAGAGTTTCTAGGACAAGACCCTAGCTAACTCAAATACAAAAGCTGACTGGAATAATAAGGACTCACCAATACTGACTGGAATGGCCTGCGGTCTCTAGCCACGTGCCTGATGGAGGGAACCTGAGTCTGCATCTTCAAGAGGATGCAGTGAAAATATGCGTCAGTATTATAGGATGTACCGAGTATGTGATATATGCATGCGATATGATGAAATATACTTGGAAGCATGCTTAAAACTGAGTTCATGCATAATTTATGATAAAACATGCTTAAAATATCCTTGAAGCTGAAATCATATGATAATAGTAAAATCTATAATGTAATGACTCAATGCAATATCATAAGCTGAAAACATAATCAAATCATAAGTCATAAGTAGTAAGTCTGAAATCTAAAAGCAAAGAGTCAATACAATCTTTTCATGAAAACTAGCTTCTGTGGGAGGTTCTCTTAACCGACATAGACCATGTGAGCTACATGGAATTCGATGTATTCGCCCCATCCAGAGGACCCAATATTCCTTGACAAGGTATAAAGGCATAACTGCAATGTACCCGCCCCATCGAGAGGACCCAACATACCTTGCCAGGTATAAAGGCATAACCGTGGTATGATCACTAAAACTGATACCCAACAAAGGGGACATAGAACCTACAGTGGCAAGTAGTTCTGGGACTTATGGGTACTCTCACCCATCCAACTCAGTGCTAATACTACTCCCAAAACATACATATAGCTCATATAATACTAGGGCATATCTGATGCCAAATCTATTTGAAAAGCATAAGGGTATATCTGATACCATGCAATTCACTTAGCTTAGGTGGACATATCTAGATGCCAAACCTTTCTTAAAATATGGGGACATATCTGATGTCCAAAACTATTTGAAAAGCAATAAGACATATCGGATGCCATAAAATTCAAATTCATAATTTGAAGACTTAGCTTAGCCATAGCTTAAAACATACTTTTCTTTCATTATCATACTTGAAGAATTATGCATGCAATTTCATAAATACATAAAGGCCATGATATATAATCATGCCAACTTTTCCTTGAAAACATGCAAATTCATGGATTCTTGCTAGAAATCAACTTTTATGCTTTGGCTTTTAAAACCAATGAAGGAATCATAATCAATAAGAAACCATGAATTTAAACATAGGAACTGATTCCATAAACTTTCCCCAACTTTAGATCAAAACTCTAATTTCATAAGTTCAACAATTGGACAAGGATTTGCCTTAAAATCATGAATAGGAAACCACTTATAAAAATCCATGCAAAACCATCCAATTTAGAGTTGGAATCCATAGAAGAATCATGAGGAAACAATTTATAAAGGACCTATGAGAATTGGGTAATAACCCTAATTTAAAAATTATAATAATCAATTTAGAAGATGGGGTTTTGGGCACAAGGGTAAAAGGAACCCATGTTGAATACCCACATACCTTGATTGAACCTTTCCTAACTTGGGACTTGAAGATGGAATACTTAGCTTGAAGCTTGGAGAATGGAGACCCTTTTCTTCTCTTGGAACTTGATTGAGAGGATGGAAGAGAACTTAGGCTAAGTGGGGATAAAACCCCTTCTAATTTGCCCAAAAAGACTTAACTTAGGAGTTAAAAGAGTGAGAAATTACCAAAATACCCCTGGAAAAAGAATTTAAAAACTTCAAAAAATTTTGTCAAAGGCTTCCACGGACACAAATCACGGCCCGTGGAATGAATCATGGTCCATGGAATTGAAGTCGTGGTTCAAAGGGACCTTTCAGGGCTCTGGACTGATTTCCACGAGTTGGTTTCACGACCCGTGGAAACTTCTATGACCCATGGAACCTTCTCATGATTTTCAGCAAAAAAACTGATTTCCACGAGTTAGTTTCACGACTTGTGGAAACTTCCACGATTCGTGGAACCTTCTCGTGGTTGTTGTCTGTCATTTTGACAGACAGACACCCTGTAGTAAAACACTGATAACTTTTTACTCTGGATTTGTATTAAGGCACGGTCAGTGGATTTGGAAAGAAGATTCAAAGAGATTTAATTTGGTGGGTACTATCCCACCTAACCCTTTAAATTTTAGGAGTTATGATAGTTTGTAGTTGACCCTTGAAAAATCATACACTAAAACTCAATCGGTAAGGAAGATTTCAACTCAACTTTGAGCTAGAGGTTCTTTATGACCCTAATTCATATCTAATACACCTTTAAAACTTCAGAATAAGTCTTAATACTTAGATAAATAGAAAATTTATCTAGTTCAGGTCTAACAACACATGAAGAACGGTTCAGATTTGGATTAGAATTTCTGGGGTGTTACAAGTGGGGTCGTGTTATCAGCCACAGCAGCACTATGGTCAGTTTAGCCGATTGGTTCAGGCTTCACTTCAGACTTATGGTAGTACCCAGTTTGAGCAGGGTCAGAGTAACCATTAGGGCTACATCAGTCAGTCTTCGAGGGGTGCAACTTCTGGGGCATCAGGCCGTGGTGGCCATATGAGTTCTGCAAGTTTATCCTGACCGAGTAGGTCGTTAGGGCCTTGTTTTACTTGTGTTGTGGCTGGTCATTTTTCTAGAGATTTCCCCTAGAAGGGTACACTTCAGCCAGATGCTCTGCCAGCTTAGCCTATTTGCTTAGTTCAGCCACCGGCTCGAGGAGGTGGTGGTCAGGGTAGAGGTGGTGCTCTGCGTGGTTGGGTAGGTGGTAGGGATAGCAGTCGGGAAGGTGGAGGTCGTCATCAGTTTTATGAGGTCCCTGGGAGACCATAGGCAGAGGCCTCAGATGCTGTGATTACAGGTATGATTTTTTTATGCCATCAGTCTGCTATGGCTTTATTTGATCTGGGATCCACTTGTTCATATGTATCTGCCTATTTTTGGCCTTGTTTGAGGTTAGATAGTGAGCCATTATCTGTTCCTGTTCATGTTCCTATTTCGACCCCAGTAGGAGATTCTTTAGTAGTGGATCAAATTGTGAGATCTTGCATGATATTTGTTGGTGATTTGGAGACTTGGGGTGATATAATGACCCTTGACATGTTAGATTTTGATGTGAAACTTGGCATGGACTGGTTATCCTCTTACCGTGTGGTTTTGGATTGTTATGACAAGACCATTACAATAGTCGTGCCTGATGAATCCCCGATTATATGGTAGGGTTCTGTCAGCCGACCACCATCTGGGATCATCTCTTGTCTTCAAGCTCGGAAGTTGATCTCTCGCGGGTGGTTAGCTTATCTACCATAAGTTTGAGATGCTAGTGCTAACCCTTCATCTCCTGAGTCTATTCATGTGGTTAGAGACTTCCTAGATGTGTTCCTTACTGACCTGCCAGGCCTTCTACCTGAGAGAGATATTGATTTCACCATTGAGTTAGAGCCGGGCACCAGTCCCATTTCTATTCCTCCTTGCCGTATAGCTCCTGCTGAGTTGAGAGAGCTTAAGGAGCAACTCTAGGATTTGTTAGCTAAGGAGTTTATTAAATCGAGTGTGTCTCCTTGGGGAGCTCATGTTCTCTTTATGAAGAAGAAGGATGAGTGATGCAGATGTGCATTGATTACCGACAACTGAATAAGGTGATAGTGAAGAATAAGTATCCGATGCCGAGGATTGATGACTTGTTTGATCAGCTTCAGGTTTCAGCCGTGTTTCAAAGATTGATTTGAGGTCCCGCTACAATCAGTTGAGGATTAGGGTGGAGGACATCCCTAAGACAGCATTCAAAACATGTTATGACCATTATGAGTTCCTGGTGATTTTTTTTGGGTTGATTAATGCCACCACAACTTTCATGGACTTGATGCATAAGGCGCTTAGCCCGTACTTGGATATGTTCATGATAGTATTCATAGATGACATCCTAGTATACTCCCAGAGTAGAGATGAGCATCAGCAGCACTTGAGGACTGTACTTAAGACTTTGAGAGATCATCGCCTTTATGACAAGTACTCAAAGTATGAGTTTTGGCTTGAGTCAGTTGCATTCCTAGGGCACGTGATGTCTAAGGATGGGATAAGAGTTTATCTGGGTAAGATTTCAGCAGTTCAATATTGTCCTAGACCTACCACTCTTATCGAGGTTCGCAACTTTGTTGGTTTAGCCGGGTACTACAGACGGTTCATTGAGCAATTTTCTTCTATAGCAGAACCCTTGAATATGCTGACTAGGAAGGATTGTCACGCCCCGAGGTTACCCCATAGACGTAACACGAGACTTAGAACCACAAGCATCCCAAGCTAACCCTTGGTCATAGCATTCTCAAGCATAACATAAGATAATCGAAAGCATAATAGATAAAGTTGGAATAACATACATGTAGAATCAAGTCAAATAGGAATACAAGATTCATGAGAAGACTCAAATATTGTCTATGTCTGAAAAGCCTCTACTCCTGACATAAAGAGTTACTAGAACAAGACCCTAGCTAACTCAAAGTACGAAAATGAAAACCTAATAAGCTAGAAACATCACTAGTCCTCGACCTAAGAGGACTCACCAACAATTGTCTGGGAGTGGTCGGGAAACTCTAGCCACAAATCTGAGGAGGTACACCTGAATCTGCATCTTCAAAGGATGCAGCGCAAGATATGCATCAGTACGATAGGATGTACCGAGTATGCAGGATATTCGTAAAATATGAAAACATGCTTAAGACATAATTAAAACTTGAGTTCATGCATAATCGAAGATATCAAAGGTACATCATAATTTTAGTAATAAGCATGAGTTCGTAGGCAAAACCTCAACATAAAACATCATAAATCTTAGAAAACTTGAAATCATTCATACGGGAGTTTCTTTTAACCGACATTAGACCATGTGAGCTACATGGAATCTAACTATATAACCCTATTTAGCAAAGCTGACTTGAACCCTGCCAAGGAACAAGTCACCATCCCCAACTATATAACCCTAGTTGGCAAAGCTGCCCTAATGCCCGCTAAAACACAGGACACCATTCTCAAGATGTGGATCCACTCTCATAAGCCCATAGGGAACTTCATTTCATAACCTACGCATGAAGCATAGTTTTTGGAGTTGGGTAATTGAACCATTGTCGCTCGGTGCTAAATACTACTCCCAAAACATATACATATAGCTCATAATTTCATAGTGGCACCATCTCATGCCAAATCTTATTTTGAAAAGCATGAAAAAACATCGGGCATCATGCAATTCTCATATCATAAGTTCATGAAGCTTAGCATAGCCATAATTAAAACATACTTTTGTTTCTTAAATCATACTTGAAGAATTTGGCATGCAATTTCGTAAATACTTAAGGACATGTTAGCTAAACATGTAAACTTTCACTTGAAATCATGCAATTCAATGGATTCATGCAAGAATTCAACTTTAATACATGGGATATTGAAACCAATCAAAGAATCTTAATAAATTCATAGATAAACCATAAGAAACCATGAATTGATGCATAGAAACTAATTCCATAAGTTTTCCCCGATTTTAATAGAAACCCTAATTTCACAAGTTCAAAATTCAAAGTAAGGATTGGGAGTTTTGGGCACAAGGGTGAAAGGAACCCATTGTTGAATACCCACATACCTTGATTGGAGCTAACCCACTTAAATTGGAAAGACTTAGGAGACTTGAACTTGAAGCTTGAGACCTTGAGCTAGAGAGAGCTCCTTTCCTTTTTGGGAGGTGAATGAAGGATTTAGAAGAGACGTAGGATAATAAGTGTGAAAACCCTTCTTGAATTAGTCAAGATGACCTTACTTAGGAAGTAAAAGGGTGGGTAATGACTAAAATACCCCTGGGAAATAATTTAGAAAAGCTGTTAAAAAGTTGACATCCAGTGACCACTGGTGGATTTCACGAACCATAGAAAAAACCACGGTTCGTGGTTTTCATCCGTGGTTTCTGGTCAAACTAACAGGCTGCAGAAGCATTTATACGGGTCAACAGGACGGACCCATAGAACAAACGATGGGCCATCGTTGCTAGGGACTTAGCTGATCTTTGGATCAAACCACGAGTCAAAAAGATGGTCCGTCATTCAAACGATGGGCCGTAGAAGTGAGTCCTGAAACATGAGGGGCTTGCCACCCCTCTGATCCTTGTTCCACGAGTGGAAAGGACAGACTATGGTTTGAACCACATTTCGTAGAACCCACTCATGGTTCCATACCAAAGGATGAACCAAATAGATAGGAATCACGATTCTATTCCACGACCCGTGGCTCGAACCACGGTTCGTGTTTTGGACCCGTCATTCATGAAACATGGAAATTTTCTAAGATTTCAACTTAGATACCTGGTTTCATTTCCGAGGTGTTACAAGGATGTTCCATTTCACTGGTCGGACCAGTGCTAGGATAGCTTCTAGAGGCATAAGGCCTTATTGACTTCAGCTCCAATTTTGACTTTCACGGTTGAGGGTCAAAGTTTCACCGTGTATTGTGATGCTTTTGGGGTTGGTCTTAGTTGTGTGTTGATGCAATAGGACCGAGTGATAGCATATGCGTTAAGACAGCTAAAGGTTCACGAGTGCAACTACTCCACTCATGACTTAGAGTTAGCAGCGGTAGTTTTCGCGCTCAAGATCTGGAGGCATAACCTATATAGAGTTCATTATGAGATATTCACCGATCACCATAGTCTTCATACATTACAAGTCAGCAAGAGTTGAACTCTAGGCAGAGGAGATGGATAGAGTTACTGAAGGACTATTACTTTACCATTTTATACCATCCGAGCATGGAAAATGTGGTAGCGGATGCCTTTAGTCGGAAGGCGATGAGTATGGGTAACCTAGCTTCACTTGCAGTTTTTGAGCATCCATTGGCCTTGGACATCTATTCCTTGGCTAACCACTTAGTTAGGCTTGATTTATCGTATCCAAGTCGAGTTTTTGCAAATATTGAGGTTCATTCTACTCTAGTTGATCAGATTCAGAGCCGATAGTTTGAGGATCAGAGTTTGTGAGACCTTCGTGATCAGGTAGTTTAGGGTGAGGCTAGTCCGGCTACTTTGGGTTATGATGGTATTTTGAGGTTTGGTGGTCGACTTTGTGGTACGAGGGTTAGAGTTTTAATTCAGTTGATACTTTGTGAGGCACATTGTTCTAGATACTCTATTTATCCTGGCACAATGAAGATGTATAGAGATTTGAGACAACTTTACTGGTGTAGTGGTATGAAGTGGGATGTAGCAGAGTTCTTATCTTAGTGCTTGAACTGTCAGCAGGTGAAGTTAGAGCACATGAGATCAGGTGGTTTGATGCAGCAACTTCCCATTCCTGAGTGGAAGTGGAAAGGTATTACTATAGACTTCATTGTTAGTTTGCCTCTTACTTCTCATGGTTTTGATTCCATTTGGGTGATTGTGGACCGGTTGACTAAGTCGGCCTACTTCTTGCCGATTTAGACTTCCTAAGATGCTGAGAGGTTAGCTCAGATTTACATTCATGAGGTTGTTCGATTGCATGGTATCCCAACTTCTATCATTTTAGACCGCGGCACTCAGTTCACATCTCAGTTTTGGAGGGCTATTCAGCGAAATTTGGGTACAGAGGTTCAACTTAGTACTGCTTTCAACCCTCAGACAGATGGCCAGTACGAAAGGACTATTCAGGTTCCTAGAGGACATGCTTTGGGCTTGTGTACTTGACTTTTGAGGTTCATGGGATCAGTTTGTGCCTTTGCCCAAGTTTGCTTATAATAATAGCTTTTATTCGAGCATCGGCATGGAACCTTTCGAGGCCTTATATGGTAGGCATTGTAGATCGTGGATTGGTTTGTTTGATCGGTTAGAGTCCAAACCGCAGAGCACAGATTTTCGTGGAGATTCCTTAGACCAAGTCTTTTTTATTCAGCATAGACTTAGAGCAGCCCAGAGTAGGCAGAAGAGCTACGTTGATCATATATTTCATGCCTTGGAGTTTAGTATTGGTGACTTGGTATTTCATTGAGTATCGCTTGTGAAGGGCGTTGATGTGCCGCCAATTTACGTCACTTTCAACTCCTTTAAACTAAGAACAATTGTACGTTTTCAAGCAACCGTTGTCGTTTTTGATGTTTTTATGTTGTATTTTCAGGAAATGGAGACAAACGTGGAAACGGAAGGAAATACGAGAAAAAGAAGATTCTGCCTAAGAGTGACGGCCTGAGTGACGGTCCGTCACAAAGACCGTCGCATAGAGGCAGTGCCACTGCCTAAGGTTGACGGTCCAGGCGATGGTCCGTCAAGGCAGTGACGGTCCATCACAGTGACCGTCACACCAAGGCAGAAACTTCAGGCGGCATCACTGGTTAGCAGTGACGGTCCAGGCGACGGTCTGTCACTTGCTTGACGGTCCGTCAGCCTGGCCGTCAAGTTAAGGAAGACGCGCGTCAGCGGCTGTCCGCGTTTAGGACTCCTAACCCGTTTTGGATTTGGTTTCTTTGACTCCTATAAATACCCTATGATAGGTTTATTTTACATATTGTTCACCCAATAGTTTTAGCATAGTTTTTAGTCGGTTTTGAGAGCAAGAAACACGGTTTCTTTATTCTTGAATTCGTGTTCTTGATTCGTTCTTGAGTTCTTGGTTTTTCTTGTTCTTAGATTATTGAAGGGTATTTTCATCATATTGTAAGAATCTTCTTTCCTTTATTATGAATTTCTTCTTTTCTTCTTCGAGCATGAGTAACTAAAACTCCCGCAACTAGGGGTGTGGGAGCCATGGCTAAAGTAGCGATATAGATTCCGGGTAGCGACGGGTTCAATTTACATGTAGTCACGTTGTTAATCATACTTTATGTCACGTTTTCTAGTGGTTGCAAACATTAGAACATGCCTAGGTTTTATTTGCTTGAGTAAAGAGATTAAAACCGGGAAACTTGATTAACGACAAGGATTCGAGACTACCAACTCTCGTCTTAATGATTAATGCCATAACTGGATTAATCTACTTGATGTTTAGGATTGAAAGCTAAAAAGCACATCTTTTCGAGGTCGAGAGAATAAAAAAGGAAATTTGTTTATTTGGTCGAGAGACGTTTAGACGATACCATTGACGCAATCACATCGTGACACACATATAGAAAGAACCCTGTAACGCCTAGAATCGATTGTTACAACGCCATGGTGAACACATCCCTAGTTCGCCTTCTCTCATATTGATTAAAACTCACACATTTATTACTTGTTTTGTTTACGATTTGTTCACACAACCCCCCCCCTTATTTACCTAAAACTAGTGACCATCAGTCACGTACTTCACTAAAGGCTTAATCTTCACCATATTCTCTGTGGAATTCGACCCCAACCTTGTTGGGTTCTTTACTTGACTACGACCGCTTACGCTTCGTTAATTCGAGGTGTAGTTTGGGCGTTATCAAAAAGTGGCGCCGCTACCGGGGAATACGGTTGTTTATTAAGTCTGGTGTGTTTATTTGACTCTTAGTCATACTTTCCTGCTTTTACTTTTATTTGTTGTTTTTGTTTATTATAGGGTATATAGTTGTGCATACGGTTGTTTATTAAGTCTGGGGTGTCTTGATGAAGTCTGAGTAATCAAGACACCCGCGTCGTGCCGCGACGTTAAATTAGGCGCTGTATGGGAGGCAACCCATAAATTGTTGTTGTATTATAGTCTAATTAATTCGTGGGGAAACCTGTGAGTCACCACCGAGGGTTTTTGTTGCCGTATTTCTTTTCCCTCCGGTGTGCTATCTAGTAGAACCGGCATGTTTAGGTTGTTATTTTAAATTTTTTAGTGTCTATAGTGATGAGCATGGCGTTTTTGTTAACTAAAACGAGGCCCCTTAAAAAAAATTTCTGGTTTTGTGCTTATGTTGAAACGATTGACTGTCTGGATCCTTGAATGTCATTATGTGATTATGATTAGAATGAGTATGCTTAAGCCGAGCGGTTGTTTGATAGTTGGTAGCGATATAGTTTCTTGGTGCCAAGAGTGTGTGAGCTTATTGTTATAAATTCTTACTCTGTGCATGCATCTAGAACTTGCCCGGTCTATTTTGTTAAGTTCGAAGTTTGGTTGCTTAGGAAAGGATCACAGGCCCTTTTTGTGTGCAGTCCACTTAACCTATAAGACCGTCCAAATGCAAATAATCCCTTTGATCCCTGTTTGAGCCATAATTGACCTTGTTCTTTCAATAACCTGTCACCATTCCTTTTGAACTTTGAATCCCTGTTTTGGCCCTGGTCCTTCCTTGGACATCGTGCACCTCAACTCAGGCAATCAGCCTAAGTTGAGGGGTGGCTACTATAGAGGTAAACCCTATTTTGGCCCTGGTCCTTCCATGGACATTGTGCACCTCAACCCAGGCAATCAACCTAAGTTGAGGGTGGCTACTATAGAGGTGAATGATAAGAAAAAGAGGATAGTGAAGATTGGTTGGGAATAGAATGAAAATTCGGGTGTGTGCCTAAGAAATGAAAAGAAAAATAAAAAAAAGAGATGAAAAAGATCGAAAAAGTAATAAAAAGAATTGTCAAGATAAAGAGGCCGCACCTGTAGCTAGAGAGAAGGAAATATAAAGGTGAATAAGGATGGACAAAGTAAGT
>QJPP01004907.1:63275-108993 GCA_003996215.1 Jaltomata sinuosa
GACGGTCCAGGCGACGGTCCGTCAACACTGTGACGGTCCGTCAAGCCTGACCGTCGCACCAAGGCAGTAGCGTCAAGCGGCTGTCCGCGTGAAGGACTCCTAACCCGTTTTGGATTTGGTTTCTTTGACTCCTATAAATACCCTATGATAGGTTTATTTTACATATTGTTCACCCAATAGTTTTAGCATAGTTTTTAGTCGGTTTTGAGAGCAAGAAACACGGTTTCTTTATTCTTGAATTCGTGTTCTTGATTCGTTCTTGAGTTCTTGGTTTTTCTTGTTCTTAGATTATTGAAGGGTATTTTCATCATATTGTAAGAATCTTCTTTCCTTTATTATGAATTTCTTCTTTTCTTCTTCGAGCATGAGTAACTAAAACTCCCGCAACTAGGGTTGTGGGAGCCATGGCTAAAGTAACAATATAGATTCCGGGTAGCGATGGGTTCAATTTACATGTAGTCACGTTGTTAATCATACTTTATGTCACGTTTTCTAGTGGTTGCAAACATTAGAATATGCCTAGGTTTAATTTGCTTGAGTAAAGAGATTAAAACCGGGAAACTTGATTAACGACAAGGATTCGAGACTACCAACTCTCGTCTTAATGATTAATGCCGTAACTGGATTAATCTACTTGATGTTTAGGATTGAAAGATAAAAAGCACATCTTTTCGAGGTCGAGAGAATAGAAAAGGAAATTTGTTTATTTGGTCGAGAGACGTTTAGACGATACCATTGACGCAATCACATCGTGACACACATATAGAAAGAACCCTGTAACGCCTAGAATCGATTGTTACAACGCCATGGTGAACACGTCCCTAGTTCGCCTTCTCTCATATTGATTAAAACTCACACGTTTATTACTTGTTTTGTTTACGATTTGTTCACACAACCCCCCCCCCTTATTTACCGGAAACTAGTGACCATCAGTCACGTACTTCACTAAAGGCTTAATCTTCACCATATTCTCTGTGGGATTCGACCCCAACCTTGTTGGGTTCATTACCTGACTATGACCGCTTACGCTTCGTTAATTCGAGGTGTAGTTTGGGCGTTATCAGGCGTGATGATATTTGGTCAGCGGGGCAAGCTTAGCCCTAGGTTCATTGGGCCGATTGAGATTCCCAGAGGGTTGTAGTGTTTCCTATAAATTAACTTTGCCTATGATGTTTTCAGCTGTTAATCCAGTTTTCCATGTCTCGATGTTGTGCCGGTATGTTCAAGATGAGTCTTATATGTTGGGTTGGGATTCGGTTCAGTGAGATGAGTGTTTATCCTTTTTTGAGGAGCCGATAGCTATTCTGGCCAGAGATATCAAGAGGTTGAGAGCTAGGGAGATCCCAGTTGTGAAAGTTCAGTGGAGACATCATCCGGTCGAGAAGGGTACTTGGGAGACCGAGAGTGAGTTGTGTGCTCAGTATCCGCAGTTGTTCGAGCCTTCATGTACTCTCTTCTTCTTGACTTTCGAGGATGAAAGTCTTTTTAGTAGTGGATGTGATGATGACCCTTCTGGTCATCTTCGCATTTATGCATTCATTGTACTGATTGAGCTTTCCTGTAGCAACCTCATGTCATTTATAGCTTGCTAGGACCGGTAGTTTGGTGCCCTGGTCGTTCATTTGGTTGTTTTGGCCAATTGCCTATTTTAGATCCTTAACTTAGGATATCATTGACTTTAGTCAACATTCTTAGATAACGTGCTCGACATCAAATTCCAACAGTTCCGTTAGCTCTGGAGCATTGAGTTTGGTCTAGTTGGACCTTAAGTCAAGGTCTGAGAACTTTCGGTATGGGTTTTGTGTTGCTTTTTCCATTTTTCAGGACATTTGGACTTGAAAGTGTAACTTGGGTCAACTTTCGATGATCAGAGTGTCAGATTCGAAATCCTAAAATTCCATCAGCTCTAAAATGTTGAATTTTGGATAGGTAGATGGTTTGTTCGGGTTACGGGTGAGCCAGGCTTATTTCGGGTGTTGGGTTACGTGTTAGTTAATGTTGACTTGGGTCAACATTTCTCTGAAATGACCTTGTATAGAAGTTTTGTTAATTCTTTTGAGTCCGTAACGTCATTTCCACTCTTTTAGCTTTATTGGTTTTTGAATATCAGTTTCCGATTGTGCCCGGAATGCCCCGTCAAATTTTTGAAAGTTGTAGACTTTTTCTTTTGCAGGTGCAGGCATCAATCCTCAATCGCGATTGCGAGGCCCTACCCTCACGACCGTGATGAAGCACCTGGACTCCTGTTCTTCGCAATCGCGTTATCTCCTGTCGCGATCGCGATGAAGTCTCTTCCCCATTGTTCTTCGTGACCGCGTGGCTAGCATTCTCTATTGTGATGGTCTAGCCAGCGTGTTCCTAGCGACCATGAGGGGTCCCTTCACGATCTCGATGAAGGACCCCTGGGAAGTATATAAACTTTTCCCTTTGATTTTCCAGCCATCATTCTTCAACTCCCTCCACTTTAAAACACCAAAATCTCTCTCTAACTTTCTCAAATCAGTTCTAAGGCTTGGAGAAAATCATTTGTTCTTCTCAAATTCTTATTCTCTCAATTATGGGTAAGTCTCCTTCCTCAAAGCTCCTTTTCTTCTCCATTTATCTAAAACACCATTGTTTTGAATTCTTGGAGCTCAAATAATTCGTTGTAGATTCTACTCTCGTGTGAAGTTGCACGCTTCGTCCCTCAATTTGGTAGGTGATTCTTCCCTTTTTCCGATTTCCATTTCTTAATTCTCCATTATTGGTTTCTCAACTTTAGGGGATGTTTTAGCCCGAAATTGTTGCCCAAATTCCTTGACTTTCCGAGCATGCACTCCCATAGATTTGGTGATCATAATGTGAGTTTTTATTTTTAGTTCTAGGTTATGGGGCCAATGGGCTCGCCGAAGACCTAAATTTTGACCTGGCTACGGTTGTAGCATTATGGGTATCATTAGACTCATTTTAATATATTATATTTTTGATCATCATTCGGGGTCTCTCGGAGCAATTCAGGCTGGCACATTGTTGTTCGGGTAGCTTGTCATCGGTCGATAGGCAAGTTACGCTCTAAACTCCCTAGACTTAGCATATATCAGATAAGATTGTACTAACTGACATCCTTGGGTTGGGTTACTAGGTTGGTACCACAGACCTTGATCGTTTTTTTATGATTCACATGTTTCCTTCTTCCGTTGAATGTAGTTATTCCTCAGTTATATGTAGTATTATTTGTAATTGTTATTATTACCCTTATGGTTTTGTGTGGCCTTGTTCTGACTCTGGACCAGAGATGGTGGGTTATTCAGGGGTGCCCGTGAGTTCCGAGCATCATTATCGTGATATTATGCTGGCTATTTATGTTGAAGAGCGATTGGAGCATGTTCAGGGACGATATATTCTTTCCACCCCTCTGATCTTTGTTCCAAGAGTGGACAGGACAGACTCGTGGTTTGAACCACATTTCGTAGAACCCACTCATGGTTCCAGACCAAAGGATGAACCAAATAGACAGGAATGACGGTTCCATTCCATGACCCGTGGTTCGAACCATGGTTCGTGGTTTGGACCCATCATTCATGAAACATGGAATTTTTCTAAGATTTCAACTTAGATAGCTGGTTTCATTTCCAAGGTGTTACAAGGATGTTCCATTTCAGTGGTCGGACCAGTGCTAGGATAGCTTCTAGAGGCATAAGGCCTTATTGACTTCAGCTCCAATTTTGACTTTGACGGTTGAGGGTCAGAGTTTCACCGTGTATTGTGATGCTTTTGGGGTTGGTATTAGTTGTGTGTTGATGCAGCAGGACCGAGTGATAGCCTATGCATTAAGACAACTAAAGGTTCACGAGCGCAACTACTCCACTCATGACTTAGAGTTAGCAGCGGTAGTCTTCGCGCTCAAGATCTGAAGGCATAACTTATATGGAGTTCATTATGAGATATTAACCGATCACCATAGTCTTCATACATTACGAGTCAGCAAGAGTTAAACTCTAGGCATAGGAGATGGATAGAGTTACTGAAAGACTATTACTTCACCATTTTATACCATCCGAGCATGGAATATGTGGTAGCGGATGCCTTTAGTCGGAAGGCGATGAGTATGGGCAACCTAGCTTCACTTGCAGTTTTTGAGCAACCATTGGACTTGGACATCTAGTCCATGGCTAACCGCTTAGTTAGGCTTGATTTGTCGGATCCAAGTCGAGTTTTTGCCAATATTGAGGTTCGTTCTACTCAAGTTGATCAGAGCCGATAGTTTAAGGATCAGAGTTTGTGTGACCTTCGTGATCAGGTAGTTTGGGGTGAGGCTAGACGGGCTACTTTAGGTTCTGATGGTATTTTGAGGTTTGGTGGTCGACTTTGTGGTACGAGGGTTAGAGTTTTAATTCAGTTGATACTTTCTGAGGCACATTGTTCTAGATACTCTATTTATCCTGGCACAGTGAAGATGTATAGAGATTTGAGAAAGCTTTACTGGTGTAGTGGTATGAAGCGGGACGTAGCAGAGTTCTTATCTTAGTGCTTGAACTGTCAGCAGGTGAAGTTAGAGCACATGAGATCAGGTGGTTTGATGCAGCAACTTCCCATTCATGAGTGGAAGTGGAAAGGTATTACTATAGACTTCATTGTTGGTTTGCCTCGTACTTCTCAGGGTTTTGATTCCATTTGGGTGATTGTGGACCGACTGACTAAGTCGGCCTACTTCTTGCCGATTTAGACTTCCTAAGATGCTGAGAGGTTAGCTCAGATTTACATTCGTGAGGTTGATCGATTGCATGGGGTCCCAGCTTCTATCATTTTAGACAACGACACTTAGTTCACATCTCAGTTCTGGAGGGCTATTCAGCAAAATTTGGGTACAGAGGTTCAACTTAGTACTTCTTTCCACCCTCAGACAGATGGCCAGTCCGAAAGGACTATTCAGGTCCTGGAGGACATGCTTTGGGCTTGTGTACTTGACTTTGGAGGTTCATGGGATCAGTTTGTGCCTTTGGCCAAGTTTGCTTATAATAACAGCTTTCATTCGAGCATCAGCATGGTACCTTTCGAGGGCTTGTATGGTAGGCATTGCAGTCGCCGCTTGGTTTGTTTAATGGGTTAGATTTCAGACCATATACCACAAATTTTCTTAGAGATTCCTTAGACCAAGTCTGTTTTATTCTGCATAGACTTAGAGCAGCCCAGAGTAGGCAGAAGAGCTACGTTGATCATAGATTTCATGCCCTGGAGTTTAGTATTGGTGACTTGGTATTCCTTTGAGTATTGCTTGGGAAGGTCGTGATGAGATTTGATCGGCGGGGCAATTTTAGCCCTAGGTTCGTTGGGCCGTTTGAGATCCTCCAGAGGGTTGTAGTGTTTCCTACATATTAGCTTTTCCTATGATGTTTTCAGTTGTACACCCAGTTTTCCATGTCTCGATGTTGTGCCGGTATGTTCCAGATGAGTCTTATATGTTGGGTTGGGATTCGGTTCAGTTAGATAAATGTTTATCCTTTGTTGAGGAGCCGATAGCTATTCTGGCCAGAGATATCAAGAGGTTGAGATCTAGGGAGATCCCAGTTGTGAAAGTTCAGTGGAGATATCATCCGGTCGAGAAGGATACTTGGGAGACCGAGAGTGAGTTGTGTGCTCAGTATCCGCAGTTGTTCGAGCCTTCAGGTACTCTCTTCTTCTTGACTTTCGAGGATGAAAGTCTTTTTAGTAGTGGATGTGATGATGACCCTTCCGGTCATCTTCCCATTTATGCATTCATTGTATTTTTTGAGCTTTCCCGTAGCAACCTTATGTCATTTATAGCTTGCTAGGACCGGTAGTTTGGTGCCCTGGTCGTTCATTTGGTTATTTTGGCCATTTGCCTATTTTAGATCCTTAACTTAGGATATCGTTGACTTTAGTTAACATTCTTAGCTAACGTGCTCGGCATCAAATTCCAACAGTTCTGTTAGATCTGGAGCATTGAGTTTGGTCTAGTTGGACCTTTAGTCAAGGTCTGAGAACTTTTGGTGTGGGTTTTGTGTTGCTTTTTCCATTTTCAGGCCATTTGGACTTGAAAATGTAACTTGGGTCAACTTTCGATGATCGGAGTGTCAGATTCGAAATCCTAAAATTCCATCAGCTCTAGAATGTTGAGTTTGGGATAGGTAGATGGTTGGTTCGGGTTACGAGTGAGCCAGGCTTATTTTGGGTGTTGGATTACGTGTTGGTTAATGTTGACTTGGGTCAACATTTCTCTGAAATGACCTTGTACAGAAGTTTTGTCGATTCTTTTGAGTCCGGAACGTCGTTTCCACTCTTTAAGCATTATTGGTTTTTGAATATCAGTTTCCGATTGTGCCCGGAATGCCCCGTCAAATTTTGGAAAGTTGTCGACTTTTTCCTTTGCAGGTGCAGGCATCAATCCTCAATCGCGATTGAGAGGCCCTACCCTCACGACCGTGATGAAGCACTTGGACTCATGTTCTTCACGATCGCGTGATCTCCTGTCGCGATCGCGATGAAGTCTTTTCCTCGTTGTTCTTCGCGACCGCGTGGCTAGCATTCTCTATTGCGATGGTCTTGCCAGCATTGTCGTCGCGATCCTGAGGGGTCCCTTAACGATCTCGATGAAGGACCCTTGGGAAATATATAAACTTTTCCCTTTGATTTTCCAGCCATCATTCTTCAACTCCCTCAACTTTAAAACACCAAAATCTCTCTCTAACTTGCTCAAATCAGTTCTAAGGCTTGGAGAAAATCATTTGTTCTTCTCAAATTCTTATTCTCTCAATTATGTGTAAGTCTCCTTCCTCAAAGCTCTTTTTCTTCTCCATTTATCTAAAACACCATTGTTCTGAATTCTTGGAGCTCAAATAATTCGTTGTAGATTATACTCTCGTGTGAAGTTGCCCGCTCCGTCCCTCAATTTGGTAGGTGATTCTTTCCTTTTTCCGGTTTCCATTTATTAAATCTCCATTATTGGTTTCTCAACTTTAGGGGATGTTTTAGCACGAAATTGTTGCCCAAATTCCTTGACTTTCCGAGCATGCACTCCCATAGTCTTGGTGATCATAATGTGAGTTTTCATTTTCAGTTCTGGGTTATGGGGCCCATGGGATCACCGAAGACCTAAATTTTGACCTGGCTACAGTTGTAGCATTATGGGTATCGTTAGACTCATTTTAATTTATTATATTTTTTATCATCATTCGAGGTTTCTCAGAGCAATTCAGGCTGGGACATTGTTGTTCGGGTAGCTTGTCATCGGACGACAGGCAAGTTACGCTCTAAACTCCCTAGACTTAACATATATCAGATAAGATTGTACTAACTGACATCCTTGGGTTGGGTTTCTAGGTTGGTACCACAGACCTTGACCGTTTTTCTATGATTCACCCGTTTCCTTCTTCCGTTGTATGTAGTTATTCCTTTGTTATATGTAGTATTATTTGTAATTGTTATTATCACCCTTATGGTTTTGTGTGGCCTTGTTCTGACTCTGGACCATAGATGGTGGGTTATTCAGAGGTGCCTGTGAGTTTCGGGCATCGTTATCGTGATATTATGCTGGCTATTTGTGTTGTAGAGCAATTGGAGCCTGAGCAGGGCCGATAGGTTGTTTGTGAGCTGTTGGGTGGCTTTTGTGTTGATCATTTAATTTCCATGAATATAATGAGAGTTTATTACTACATCTTACTATGGTTTTTGGCTACAGACCTACTGGTACTGGTTTTCGAATCTTGCATGGCCTTGGGGGCGCGTTTTCGACTGAAATGAATTGGAAATGGTTTGACTTAGCATGTCGATCTTTTTGGGGTAAAAGAGAGTTAAATTATGATTCTATCACTAGTTTTACAATTAATGTTAGACTCGACAGGGCCATAGTGCTAGTTGAGTTTTCTTACTAATTTTGTATGACATTAGACTCGGTCGGACCAAGCATCAGAGATGTTTTACTACTGTTTTAGACCCGGTTATGCCCGGTCACTCTTGGTGGGGCTTTTGAGATATTTTCCACCATTTTAGACCTGGACAGTGTCTGGACATGCATACTCGAGATTTGAATCTCTAGCTTGAACCTGGACTTACTCCGGACAACATTTTTGATATTGAGTTATAGTATGGGGTTAGGGACCTCCATGGACCTTGCCATTCCGGACCTAGGGATTTGGGCTGCGTGTGCTGAAGGAAGGGTATACGATGGAGTAGAGGTATACATGCAGTGTCCTTCGATGGAACCTACATGCTGGGCCGTCTGGCACTGGAGGGGGTACTTATAGAGTTACTATTCCACCCTGAGATCATCATGCATCATATCATTCATTGTTTGAGACTCCACCCTTGTTTGCTGTTTGTTGAGTGTACGCTCTGATTTTATGGGTGGACGGAGGGTTTGTTTTCACTTGTTTGCGTTCTTCGGTTATATGAGCAGCTAGGGGACTGTAGGTAGACTCTTGTTACTTTATCATGGTATGATCTCCTGTTACAGTTATATTTACTAGATTGGATTTTACAAGGTTGTTAGTTTCTAAATTGAAATTTGGTATGATTACTTTGGTTATTAATTCCTGTTTTCCGAGGATGCCTATCATTAGTCTTCTCCTCCCTTCCCTTGTACTTGAGGTTACCGGTATACCGTCCACTTCTGAAACTTATTGTGTATATATTGTTATTGAAAGGACCCCAGGTGCGTCATTCCTTACTTTCACATGTGCGTGTTGTGTATACATTCTACTTGCTAGCCTTGTATGTTGGTTCTGTTGTCTTTCCTCAAGGCTAGCTCCTATGTACTTTTTCTTAGATTTTCGTGACTATTGGCTTCTACTCTGTTTGTTACTATAATTTTATCTTATATGTGCCCAGTCGACCTATGATACCTACTGGGTACCATATGCTTCACATCTGGTGCTCATACTACACTCTGCATCTTCTGGTGCAGATCCTAGTATGGAGCATCATCGCTAGATTGTTGTGAGTCGTGCTTGGAGATTTTTGACTGTCCAGACTAAGGGTGAGCTCTTGGCAACCGGAGCTTAGCTTTTACTTTATCTTTTGCTTTATGTACTCTATTACTACTCAAAGACATTTGTGTGTATATTATTTTGGATACTTCGTACTCCTTATATGTATTTCTGGCTCTATATTATGATACCAGGTTTTGGGTTTGGTTTAGCTTCCGCATATATATGTATGTATTCTTGTAATATATTTTCTTCATCTTGTTCCCTTGCTTTCGCTTATTAAATTGTTCTTCTGCTTAGATTGTTAGATAGTAGCCCATTACTGACTGTTCAGGGCTACGGGGATTGGTTCGCCTACTGGGGGTTGTAGGTGCCATCATGACCGAGAAATTGGGTCGTGACATCTAACATTGGCCACCGTTAAAAAGCAATCAAAGCGAAGGGAAGAACAATACATGCATCAACACCGTGCTAGAATTGCTAAGTACTTTGCCTAAATTGTTAATCCGTTATGATTCTGACAACCCAAATTGTGGATTTTTCTACTCATGTTAATAAGTACACAATCAGAAGTTGTTGATGAATTCATGATCATATACTTACAAGAAGAAATAAAGAAATCTAAAGACTTGAATAATTGAAAAAGAATCAAGAAATCTAAAGACTTGAATAATTGAAGAAGAATCAAGAATCAAGAGCTAATGGATGTGTTAATCTCTCAAAATCAATAATAATTCAATACCAAGTGTCTACGAATATGTTTCCTACAAAATATAGAGCATAAAACGTAAAAGAAAACCTAGGAAAGGTATTTATCAACATCACAAATCCTATCCTAAGCAGACTAGGAGAGCTAGGTTCGACAACTTCCATGGACATAATCTATGGTTCGTGGATCCTTCTACGGCTCGTGGAGTTTTTTTGTGGAAATTAGCCATCCTGTCATCTTGCAGGTTCACTTTCATGAATCCATGGCTCATGGAATAGCCTCATGGATCTTGGGATGTTGCTCATCATCTGATAAGTTTCCATGAACATGCAACATGACTCATGAATGGGTCCACGACTAATGGAAACCTCTCGTGGATCCTGCGCTTTTTGCTCATCCTCTGATCAGGTTCCATGATTAGGCAACACGACTCATGGATAAGTCCATGATTCGTGGAAACCACTCATATATGATGGGCTTCTGGGAACCTTTGCAGTAGTCTTTCCACGACTGACTTCCATAACTCGTGGATGCTTTCACGACTCATAGAGTTGAGTCGTGGAAGTCAGTTTCAGCAAATTTTGCATTCTTTTTCTGGAGTTTAGCTTCCAAACCTTATTTTCCTTCACAATACTCAAAAACACATCTAATCTATGAAAAATCGCTAAAGAACATACTCTAATTCCAAGTTTTAAGCATCAAAAGTTCCACAAAACCACGGCACATCAACACCCTCAACTTAAAACCTTTACTTGTCCTCAACAGACAAAATAAAACTATCCTAGAATGACGCTTACGCAAAATAAAACGAGGAACTACGGTAGTCACATGGTTCAAACAATTCAGCCAATAATAAATACCCCCTCCTTCTCAGTATAAAACAACTGCAAATGTACCGTTTATCAAGATAACACAAGCGGATCCATGGATGACATCACACTATCAATAGACAATCTAGCATACACATAGGACACTTACCCTAACAGTCAGCAATCAATGTTACTCTAGTGCCTTCACTACAAACAAGTCCCAATCAAACAGTAAATCATCTCTGATCTAGGATTAAAATAGAACACTCACACTCACAAAGAGGTTCAAGCAATGCATGCACAATACCATAGGCTTGCCCTTATTTTCTATGCCTTATTTTTCAAACAGTTGGACTAGGATCACTATAGGACTTTACTCGGCTTGTAACGTAGACTCGGGAACAAGTGTTGTATATTAAAGAATAGTGACTAAGCCCTCCTTGACACTACGCCATGTTTCTTCCACTTTCAGACCAACTTTTTTCCTCCCTTATTCTCCTTTCTATTATTTCTCTTTTTATAAAGCAATGGGTGCAGCTTTTAATTCAAAATCAACTTCTTTTTCATCATATTTTCTTCTTTCTTTCTCTTTTTTTCTTTCTTTTCTAACACATACACCACACCCGTTATTTTTTCCTTTTTAATCACTAACTTGATCTTTTCATACCCCCTACTTCTCATTTACCTCCACAGTAGCCATCCTCAACTTAGGCAAATTGTCTGAGTTGAGGAGCACAATGTCTATGGAGGGACTAGGGAAAAACTAAAGGTTCATAGAAAACGGCAAAGGCAAATAGGCAAAATTTGAAAAAGGTCAATTTCAGCTCAAAATCATAGATCAAGGGATATCAATTCATTTGGATGGTCATTTAGTCTAAGTGGAATATTTAAAAAATGACCTATGATCCTTTCCTAACCAACTATCCTATAGCCTAGGCAAGACTAACTGGGCAAGTTCTGGATTGGCATACAATGCAAGAACAGTACTAATAAATCTCACACAACCAATGCTAAATATCAGGTTCATGCCCTACCTTAAGGTATTCATCACATCGATAATCATAATGTCATGCACAGATCTATAGCGGTCAGTTTATCAAAATAGCTAATCATGTCACACAAAAATTTGAGGGGTTTTCATTTTTCAGTCAAAATCAATTTAAAAATTAGACCATAGACTGCGCTTAGTTCCTATTCTTCTTTAACTAGACACAACCTATCTAAACATGCTGGTTCAATAGAATTAATGGTCCATGGGGAAAAAAACAGCAAGAAAACCCCACCAACTCGGATACTCAGTGGTACCCTCTTTGGGTTGCCTCCCAAATAGCGATTGATTTAATATTGTGGCACGATGCGGGTGTCTTGGCTACTCAAACTTTGCCAAGATACCTATCAAAAATACATGGATGGCTGCCCCACCCCACCAAAAAGGAATGTGCATTCTCCTCAATGCACCAAGAAAAGTAGATATTCAAGGAGGCAGGAACATACTTGTAGTGCCTAGGCACTGGCATCCAGTGATTGAGATGGGACCTGTGATGTGGCACCTGGAGAAGTATCAGTGATGGCAGCAATGTGGATAAGTATCAGTGGAGATGGGACCTTCTCTTTGACATCAACTACAAGCTTTAGCAAAATCATGTCCGTCCTTGTGGAGGGTAGGCCAATAGTAGCCATATTGCAAGATCTTATGAGTTGTTCGGATACCACTATGATGTCCCCCAACAGGGGATGAGTGACAAGCCTCAAGTATCTCCATCATATCAGATTCTGGCACACATCTCTGAATCAAGGTATCAACACATACACAAAATAATAATGCCTCTTCCCAAAAGAATTTCTTAACATTAGACATAAACTTTCTTCGCTGGTGGACAGACATATCGGGAGGCACCAAATCACTTGTCAAATAGTTGGCAAAGTCTGCAAACCATGGAATCAGATCTTGGTAGATAGCCAATACTTGCTCATCTGGGAAATAATCATCAATCTCTAGCTCTTCATTTAGCTTTAGCATTGTTTTTTCCTCTAATCTTGACAAGTGTTTTGCTACCTGATTTTCTATACCCTTCCGATCCTTGACCTCAAAGTCAAATTCTTGCAACAATACCACCCATCTAATAAACCTTGGCTTCACATCTTTATTCTCCTTGAGGTACCTGTGACCTGCATGGTCAGTGTGCACAATCACCTTATTGCCAAGCAAATAGAATCTAAACATATCAAATGCAAAGACCACATCAAGCAGTTCTTGTTCTTCAAAGTATAGTTCTTTTGAGAAGGATTAAGTGCTTTGCTAGCATAGTAGATGGGATGGAGAATATTCTCAAGTTTTCAGCCTTGGACTGCTCCTAGCGCCACTCCACCACCATCACACATAACCTCAAAAGGCTGGGACCAATCCGGCATGACGATAATGGACGCATAGATCAACTATTGTTTAAGGCGTTCAAATGCCTTAAGATAAGAATCATCAAAAATAAACTTCACCTCCTTCTCCAATAACTTGCACAACGAATGTGCAACTTTAGAAAAGTCTTTTATGAACCTACGATAGAAAACAACATGTCCAAGAAAGCTTTGGATACCCTTCAAAGAAATTGGAAGAGGCAATTTTTCAATCACCTCTATCTTTGTTTTGTCAACCTCAATACCTTGCTTGGAGATCTGATGGCCAAGCACTGTACCCTCTTTGACCATGAAGTGACACTTCTTCCAATTCGGCACTAAATTGCATTCTTCACATCTCTTCAGCACACAACTCATATGAGCCAAACAATCATGGAAGGAGTCACCAACTACAGAAAAATCATCCATGAAATCCTAAATAGTGTCATCCACCATGTTTGAGAAAATTGACATCATACATCACTAAAATGTCGCCGGTGCATTGCATAACCCAAATGGTATCCTCTTGAAAGAAAACATCCCATATGGATAGGTGAAAGTGGTATTCTCTTGGTTTTCAGGAGCAACTGAGATCTTATTGTATCATAAATAACCATCAACAAAACAATACCATCCTCTACCAACAAGACGGTCTAACATCCAATCCATGATCGATATTAGAAAATGGTCTTTCTCAGTCCAACCATTCAGCTTCATGTAGTCTATACATACACGCTAGCCTATGACTGGCCTCATCAGAATCAACTCATTCTTAGCATTTGGAACCACTGTAATTCCATCCTTTTTAGGTACACACTAAACTGGGCTCACCCACTTGCTGTATGTAATAGGGTAAACCACGCCTGCATCCAGCCACTTGATGATCTCATACTTGAAAATATCTTGCATTAGATGAGTCAACCTACACTGCTTCTCAATACTCAGAATGCAATCTGGCTCAAACTAAAATTTCTACGTGTAAATTCCAAGGGGAATCCCACTGATATCAATAATGGACCAACCAATGGCCCTCTTGAACTTTCTCAAAATAGAAACTAGATCTTCAACCTTCCCTTTATCTAAGTCTGCATCAATAATAACTGGTAAGGTGTCATTAGCTCCTAAGAACATGTATCAGAGATGGGAAGGAAGTGCTTTGAGCTCAAAAACTGGAGGCTCCTCACTAGACGGTCTAGCTCGTGGGGTATGTCAATTCTTTAAGTCCAAATCAAGCTTCTTCGGAGCATAAGTATAAGACCCCATGCCTGCAAGTGCTTCTTCCATATCATCATATTAATTAATATCATCTTTGTCAAAATTCATAATAACAGTTGCAAGTGTTTCAACACCAAGTCTCTCTTCAAAAGGCACTATTAGCTACTCTTCATCAACTATATCTATAACTGATACTATGCACACATCATCCTAATGTTTCATAGACTAGCAGATATAAAAAGTTACCACCTCATCATTAAGTCTGAATTTCATCTAGCTAGTCTCCAAGTCAATAAAAGTGCATCCAGTGGCAACAAATGGGCGTCCCAAGATGATGGGAACCTCAAAATCCACCTCACAGTCATGAATCACAAAGTCTGCAGGAAAGATAAAGGTGTCAACTTTTACAAGTACATCACAGAGAATCCCTACTGTTTTTTTAACTGTATGATCTTCCATAAGAAGTCGTATTATAGTTGGTTTGGAGGCTCTCAAGCCAACAGTTTCAACACTGCTAGTATCATCAGATTAATACTAGCACCCAGATAACACAAATATTTTTTTGTGAAATAGAACGCTCCAATCATGAAAGGAATAGTGAAATCTCCAGGATCTTCCTTTTTTTGCACCAGAGAACGGGATGCTATTGCACTACAATGGTGCAAATTATCAGCAGGCTCAAAGATCACATTTCTCTTCTTTGTCACGAGATCCTTCATGAACTTTGCATACCTAGGCATATTCTCTAATGCTTCAACCAAAGTAATATTCACTGAAAGTTGTTTCAGTATGGAGATGAACTTATGATATTTACCTTCCTCAACCTTCTTGATCAATCTATGTGGGTAAGGTTGAGGATGTAATGGTATGGGATTTAAGACCTAGGGAACCTCCTTGTTCTTCTTTTTGGCATATGTGGACTTCTTCTCAATTAGACTTTTATTGCTACCCTTTTCTTCTAAATCGACCACAATTTCAGCATTATCTTTTTATGGCTTGGCCGGCTCATCATCAACTATAGGAATAGTAGGATCAACAGCTTATTTCCAACTTTGAGTAGTCACCACTATGTAATGCCCATTATTTTTTGGATTCAGGACTGTATTGATAGGAAGGGTACCCTTTTGATAAGGGTTTAGGGTTGTATACATCTAATTTAACTATTGTTCGATTTTCTTGATGGCGAAGGTATGTGCTTCTACTTTTTGATTCTTGCCTAAGATGCCAGCATATATCTGGTTCAACTTACCATCGGTCGACTCCACATTTTACAACACCTTGGCCAACATCTCTTTGATTGTTGGCTTCTCAGATCTTGCTTCACGGTTGCCAGGATGGATATACAGGCTGCTTCTATCATTCTTATAAATATCCCTCTTGTTCCAATCACCATCCCTGTCTATACCCCTACTCTTGTCTCTATAGCCAAACTAGTTGTAGTTGTCATTTCTATCTCTATTCGGACCTTGATTTCCTTGGCTATTGGCCCAGAAACACACCACTTGATCATTAAAATAGTTAGCTTCTTCATCAGATTCGGGCCCATCTTGTCTTGGTGCTTTACCTTGTGAACCTATACCATTCACCTTCTTTGCTCCATTATTAGGGATTTGTTTCGCAATTAGATCTACACTTGTCTTTAATCCTATGACATCCTATCTAAGATCCTGCAATTCTTGATGTTATATGGATTTCCCAACCGCATAAGTTCCTGCAGAACTCCCAGCCTCTCTCGTATGCTAGCCCATGTTTGTCTTGGTAACTCTGTCAAGCATCTCAAAAGCTTCAATGTAAGTATTCTCTATGAATGATTGTATCAGTTACTGCCTTGGTGTTTGCATTCATTGCTCTATAGAAAACCTACATCAAGTGATCTGAAGGGATCCTATGATTTGGTACCTGTTTCAACTTCTTATTGAATCTGAGCCATGGTTCATATATTGCCTCGGTGGGCAACTTCTTGAAGTTATAGATCTCCTACTTAAGCTGCAACATCTTTGATAGAGGAATGAACCTCTCCATAAACTAACTTCTAAATTCCAGCCATAAATATATTGAGTTATCAGGCAGTTTAGTAAGCCAAAGTATTGCTTCTCCAGTCAAAGAAAAAGGAAACAACCACAATCTAATAGCATCTTGGCACATTCCTGGCAAATTGTAAGTCGTACATATCCCCACAAAGTTCACCAAGTGCAAATTTGCATCATCAGTAGCTTTTCCAGTAAATATTCCCTTCAGGTTTAGCAACTTGATCATAGTGCTTGTAATTTCAAACATTGTACC
Organism: Jaltomata sinuosa; assembly: GCA_003996215.1. NCBI lineage: Eukaryota > Viridiplantae > Streptophyta > Magnoliopsida > Solanales > Solanaceae > Jaltomata > Jaltomata sinuosa. The sequence continues at coordinate 79,607 of QJPP01004907.1, forward strand.
ATCGGGCAGTGGTGGAAATACTATTGGGCCTGTTGTCCCTACATCATTTACAACATCATCTTCAACATTGTAGGGAGAGATGTGTCGGGGTTGCTGAAACTGGCAACCCCTATTCCCTCTCAAACCAACCAAATCTTGATGTATATTGTGTCTAGTTGCCTCGTATCTCAAAGCTTGAGAATTTAGTGCGGCTTGATGAGCGGCTTCTTGCCTTGCTTGCCTTTCTTGCTCAGCTGCAACATTTTGATTTCCTAAGTTTGATGCAACATGAGCATCTTGTGCGATTTGGGTATATTCTTCTGCCTTCTGCCTTTGCTGTTCTTTAGACGACATCCGAGCTGTGGGCTGTTCTGGTGTCTCAACAATCCCATCCTTTACCATGTTTTTCAAAGTTCGTTGGAGTTCAGGATTGAATGGAATCAGGGGATTTCCTTGACTCCTGTACTGGGCATGCACAAGTGTACAACCTGTGGAACAACATAAAAACAACAAAAAAAATTAAATCAGTAAATAAGGACTAACAGTCGAATAACACAATTGTTCTTAATCCTAAATTGTATTCCCTGATAATGGCGCCAAAATTTGATACTTCCAAATTACACCTCCAAAAGGAAGTATAAAGTGGTCATTCAGCAAATATAAAATCTATCCAAGGTTAGGGTCGATCCCACAGGGAGTATGGTAGGATCTCAGACAACTGTGTGAATTCTCGCTCTTAGCCGTCTTATTTCCCTAAAGGGAGGTTTTAAATAAAATGTAGTGTTTATAAATTAACAAGTAACATCAAGTATCAATATTGTTGTGATTCAGAGAGAAGATGTACTAGGATTGAGTTCCCCATGAGTTCATAACGCAATAGGCGTTGTACTAGCAATCTATTCTGGTGCTTAGCATGCAAGATCAGTAAGTTAGGTTCACCTAAATGGTTGGTCCCCTAGATAGATGAATTTTACCATGAAGCTTGGTCCGTCTATGGGTGTATGCTTTATTAACCCTTACCTTTGATCCCAGATTTGCTAATCTCAGACAAAGTCAAGCTATTAGATAAGGGTTGATAGCCTCAAATCTCCATTGTAACCAACTCTTTTCCCATTCGTTACCTCCTTGGTCCGACAAGTAAGAATAAGGTGAGTTTTTACATTGGCCACCGTTAAAAAGCAATCAGAAGTTGTTGAAGAATTCATGATCATATACCTACAAGAAGAAGTAAAGAAATCCAGAAACTTGAATAATTGAAGAAGAATCAAGAATCAAGAGCCAATGGATGTGTTAATCTCTCGAAATCAATAACAATTCAATACCAAGTGTTTACGAATATGTTTCCTACAAAATATAGAGCATAAAATGAAAAAGAAAACCTAGGAAAGGTATTTATAGACATCACAAATCCTATCCTAAACAGACTTGGAGAACTGGGTTCGGCAACTTCAACGAACACAATCTACGGTCCGTGGATCCTTCTACGACTCGTGGAGTTTTCTCATAGAAATCAGTCTTCCTTCATCTTGTAGGTTCACCTCCATGAATCCATGGCTCGTGGATTGGTTCATGTCTCATGGAATAGCCTCGTGGATCTTGGGCTTTTGCTCATCCTCGGATAAGTTTCCACAAACATGCAACACAACTCGTAAATGGTTCCACGACTCGTGGAAACCTCTCATGGTTCCTAGGCTTTTTGCTCATCCTCTGATCAGGTTCCACGATAAGGAAACATGACTCGTGGATAAGTCTACTACTCTTGGACACCACTCGTAAATCTTGGGCTTCTGGGCACCTCTGCAATAGTCTTTCCACGACTAACTTCCATGACTCGTGGATGCTTTAATGACTAGTAGAGTTGAGTTGTGGAAGTCAGTTTCACCCAATTTTGCATTCTTTTTCTGGAATTTATCTTCCAAACCTTTGTTTCCTGCAAAATACTCAAAAACACATCAAATATACTAATGATCGCCAAAGCACATACTCCAATTCCAAGTTTTAAGCGTCAAAAGTGCTGCAAAACCATGACACATCAAAGGACATAGATATAACTTCACAATAATCATTGTAATCATGTTTAATCATCCCGCACATAGGCAATTAATTCCACCACCAAAGGGAAAAAGGGTCACAATCTAAATTAGCACCTAGAAGAATCGAACGCTTAAAAACCTCTTACAGGAACTTACTCTAAGGAAACAACTACCCCAAATCTTACTAACGCAAATAATTCATACTAAAATGACTAAAAGCAGCAAACTGATAAGTAAACTGACCTCGGGTCCAGCAATCCCTATGCACACTGCCTCAGGCCCACAAATTCATATATGCAAATGAATAATATGAAAGTAGAGCTATTTAGTGAAAATGATAAATAAACTTCAAAACTACCTCAAAAACTACCACAAATACCACACGATGGATATCTGAATTAACCACCCCAATACCCCAAAGCCGACTAAACAAGCTAAGGCGAGTAAACTTGAGAACTAAAGGCACTACATCAGCTACGCTAAGACTTACAGGAACTAGCAAGGGTAAAGTAAGGATCCCTGCCAAAAATCTAAGCTAAAGCCCCCTAAATCGACTACGAGAATAAAATTCCTTTAAGATCAACTATTCAATCCCTAAAGCCCCACCAACCATTAGCACAAACTATACTATCATCTTAAACGAGCTAAGTCTAGAAGTAAGTAAGCAGTAGCCTAACACGCACACTCGCACCCACTAGACTGGAGCTTTTCCTTTTCGGGAAGCCTTCAAATGATGCCATGCTATCATAACGATAATCTACTCGTTAAAATATGAATAATGATACCCATATTACAAATTAACAATTCGAGTAAACAATTGAGTGAAAAATCACCCGTGGGGCCCGCATGTAAATTTAAAAAATGAAACCACAGAAAATGTCCCTTGTGGGACAAGGATTACATGCCCAAATTGTTGACCAAATCCAGCTCTAAAAATGAGCTCAAATCAGCCCCCTATCCCAAGAACAATTCAAGAATTAATTAAGGAGAACAAACGGAATTAACGGTCGAAACTTACAATTCAATGATGGAAAATCGATCACGGACAAAGAATTCACCACTCCCAATGTTCCCTTGCAATCCCATATTAATTTTTGGCCTTAGAGCTATCTAAAAATGGAGCAAAACAAGTTTGAAATGGAGTGAAATAAAGAAGAAGGTCCTTTTTAAAACTGTCAGTTGTCGATGCACCTGTGGTTAAAATGATACAGTTGCGATGTCACCGCAGTGGCTAGACCACCACAGCAGTGGAGGTCATTAAGACACCCAGTTCAGTAGGTGTGGTGCTCGAGCCACAGGGGCAGCACCACATAGGCAGTAAAAGGAGCGCAGGGGTATCCCCTACCGACATCACCCGGCACCACAAGTACGGCTGGTGACCGCAGGGGGAGAAGTGCAGGCGCGGCGAAGCGACCACAACCGCACCATACCAGAAATAGCAGCAACAACTTCCCAAACTTAGCTCAAAAACTATCCGATCACACCCTCAGGGATCATTCCAAACCTTGTGAAACAAACCAAACATGCTACCTAATTGGAAACGACATTCCAAACTCAACAGAATCAAAAAAATTCCCAATGAAGATTATTTTAATGAAAAGTGGACCTCACGCCCAAAACTAACTTTTTACCAAAAAGAACCTAATAGCCCAAAATGAGCTTGGAATCCTCGGGACCCAAACCAAAGGTCCCTATAGCCCAAAACTAATGTTCCAGAGCTAACGGCGCTGACAAAATTTCCATATGAGGTTGTCTTCTCCGAATGAACCAAAGTCAACTCTTTCAACTTTAAGAGTGTCAAAACACAGAAATAGGCTTAAAATACAAAGGAACTTCATGGAACTGAACCGTCAGTCCTGACAAGTCATAAATAACCTGTAGCCACTGTAGGAAGGCTCGAAACATAGAAAAAGCATGAAAATAGAGGAAATGACTTGGAGGGTCAGAAAAACATCCATTACTAAAAGGACTTTTGTCCTTGAATGTTAGAAAAAAGGAAGTACTTGAAGGCTCGAAAAGACTAGGATACTGGGCTTGCATATCATGCTCGGTCTCCCAGGTAGCCTCCTTAATAGGATTATTTCTCCACTAAACCTCAACAACCAGAATCTCTCTAGAACTCAACCGCCTAACATCCCAAGATAAAATGGCTATTGGCTCCTCCTCAAAAGTCAAATGATCATCAAACTGAAATGAATCCCACTGAAGCACGTAAGAATCATCTGGAATATAATGAGGGAGTATTGACATATGGAAAACATGATTAATAACAGAAAAATCAGGAGGCAAGGCTAACTCATATGCAACATCACTAACTGATTGAAGAATATCAAATGGCCCAATATACCTGGGGCTAAGCCTCCTCCTGAATCTCACCATGCCCTCCATGAGTGACTCATGGAGGAATACTCAATCACAAACCCCAAACTCTAAGGGCATAATACCTACCATTAGCATAACTCTTCTGCCCACTCTGAGCTTCCCGAAGTCTATTCTGAATCACCCGAACACTATCCAAAGACTAACGCAACAAATTTGTACTCTATGGCCTAGCATCAAAAACATCAAATCACCCAATAGGAGACCTACACCGCCTATCATATAATGCCTCAAATGGAGCTATCTGGATACTTGAGTTGAAGCTATTATTATAAGCAAACTCTTCCAAAGCTAGAAATTGGTCCCACTGACCCCCAAAATCCATAACACAGGCACGCTGCATGTCCTTAAAAACCTAAATAGTTTGCTCAAACTAGCCATCAGTCTGTGGGTGAAATGGCATCCTAAGATCAACTCGAGAACCCATCTTTGCCTAAAATTCCCTCCAAAAGTGAAAAGTGAGTTGTGTACCTCTATATGAAAAAATAAACACTGGAACACAATGAAGATGGACTATATCGCACACGTAGATCTGAGCTAACCTCTTAGCACTAAAGGAAGACTGAATGGGTAGAAAGTGAGAAGACTTAGTCAACCAATCTACGATGACCCAAATTCTATCAAAACTATGAAAAGTATATGGTAAGCAAACTATGAATACCATAGTAATTCGCTCCCACTCTCACTCGAGAATGGGCAAAGTTTGAAGTAAACCACAAGGTCTCATGTGCTCAAACTTCACCTACTGACAGTTTAAGCACAGAGATACAAACTATACTATATCCCTCTTCATCCCACTCCACCAGTAATGTTGTCTCAAGTCCATATACATCTTAGCTGTCCCAAGATTAATGGAATATATGGAAGAATGAGCCTTAAGCAATATCAACTAAATAAGTCACCAACTCTCAAAACACAGATACGGCCCGCGAATCTCAAGACACCCTCTAGATCTAAGGCTGCCTTGATGGACTCACCTCTCAACACCTGATCTTGGAGCCCACAAAGTTGACTATACTAAAACTGACGCTCTCGAATCTGCTCCCATAATATAGACCGAGCCTTAACTTGGGTAAGAATCCCTCTAGGTCAAAAATGTCAATTTGAACCAACCCATTGGCTACTGAATGAATGTCAAAAGCCAAAGGCCTCTCAGAAATTAATAGGAAGGCTAAATTTTCCATACTCACTACCTTCAAACTCAAGGCATCTGCTACTATATTTGCTTTTACTAGATGATAATGAATAGAGAGGTCCTAGTCCTTTAGAAACTCTAGCCATCTCCACTGCCTCAAATTAAGATCCTTCTTGCTCAAAATGTATTTTAGGCTACGATGGTCATTGAATATCTCATAATAAACATCATGCAAGTAATGCCTCCAAATCTTAAGTGTGAAAACTACCACCACCAACTTCAAGTCATGGGTGGGGTAGTTGCACTCGTGCACCTTCAACTATCTAGAAGAATATGCTATTACTCGGCTTGCTGTATCAGAACACAACCCAAACTAACACCCAAAGCATCACAATAAACTTTAAAACCCTAGAACTCAACTGGAAGAGTCAATATCGGAGATGTAGTCAATAAGGCCTTGAGCCTCAGAACGCTCGCCTCACACTCATCGGACCATTGAAATAGGACATCCTTCCTAGTTAATCTAGTCAAAGGTATTGCAATGGAAGAGAATCCCTTGATTAACCACTTGTATCAACATGCCCACCCAATGAAACTGTGAACCTCGGTAGGAGAGGTAGGCCTAGGCTAATCATGAATTTCCTTGATCTTTGCTAGGTCATCCATGATCCCATCCTTGGGAACTAAGTGCCCTAAGAATGCAAAAGATTCAAGCCAAAGTCTACACTTTGAAAACTTGGCATACAACCGCTGATCTCTCAAAGTCTAGAGCACAATCCTCAGATGATGCTCGTGATCCTCCCTACTCCTCAAGTATACAAGAATTTCATCATGAAAACTATTATGAAAGAGTCCAAATAAGGCATTAACATGCAGTTTATCAAGTCCATAAACGCGGCTGGGGAATTAGTTAACCCAAAAGACATCACCAGGAACTCGTAATGGCCGTAGCGAAAGGATACCTTAGGGATGTCTGCCACCCAAATCCCTAACTAATGGTAACTAATTCTCAAGTCAATCTCAGTAAATACGGTGGCACCCTGAAGCTGATCATATAGGTTATCAATATGTGGCATAAGATACTTATTCTTAATTGTCACCTTATTCAACTGTCGGCATTCAACATATATTCGCATAGTTGCATCCTTTTTCTTCCCAAAAAAGATAAGAGCATGCCACGAAGAAACACTCAGCCAAATGAAACCCTTACCCAGGAGGTCCTAAAGCTGAATAATAAGCTCCCTCAACTCAGCTGGAGCCATACAGTAGGTTGGAATGAAAATAGGCCTGGTGCCCATCTCGATATCAATAACAAAGTCTATATCACGCTCATGTTGGAGGCCAGCTAAGTCAACAGGAAAGACATCGGCAAACTCTTAGACTACAGGAATAGAATCGATAAAGGGAACCTCGGCAATAACATCACGAACATAAGCAAGATAAGCTAGACACCTATTCGACACCAAACTCCTAGCCCAAATATAAGAAATGATCCCTATCGGTGCATAACTAACAAAACCCTTCAACACAACTGGGGCATACCAGGCATGTCTAAAGTAAAAGTCTTGGCAAACCAATCAAAGACCACATGATAAGGGGATAACCAGTCCATTCCCAGGATAGCATCGAAATACAACATATCAAGCACAAATAGATCCACACTAGTGTCACCCTCCTAGATAGACACCACACAGGATCTAAATAACTGATCCATTACTAAAGAATCACCGATGGGAGCAACTACACACAACTGCAAAGGAAAGGGCTCACTAGATAATCCCAATCAAGAAACAAAGTACAAAATACATATATGAATAGGTAGATCATGGATCAAGTAAGACAGACACTAGCTTATGGAATATTGAAATCGTACCTTCAATCATTGAGTCTGAAGCCTCCGCCTCTATCCTACCAGGAATGGCATACAATTGACTGCACCCCCTTCTAGGCTGAGTATATGCATGACCATCAGTCCTACCTAGCTGAGCACCACAACAACCACCCCTACTACTCTGAGATCCTCCTCTACCACTATGAGCACCGCCTCTAACCGGTGGCACCACTGCCCTAAGAGGTTCGGCATCTACTGAAGGCTCGGCTATCCCGCAGCGAGGATAATCTCTAGCATTGTGACTAAACTTCCTACACTCATAACTACCCTGAGGGCCTCTAACATATTGTAAATTACCCGTTGAACCATATTGGCCAGCGCGGCCTGAAGACCCTGAATATGAACCTCTCAAATACTGACCGGAGCTCTGACTACTGCACCCTGATTGGCTGCTACTACCGGAAAGCTAAAGTGAGGCCTGAATGGGCCTAGTAGGATAAAAGTACCTCTATTGCTGACCTCTACCAAAACACCCCCTACCATAAAACTGGAAACCTATGTAGCTACCCTTGTGCTGGGGCTTCTTATATTTCTCCCGTGGGCCTCGTGATGAATTGACTCAATGGTAAGGGCATGATCAACCTCCTCTAGAAAGGACTGGCCCAAATACACCATACTCTTTATAGCCAAGTGAAGCTTAAACCTCAACCCTCTGATGAAGAACCACACTCTCTGGTGCTTAGTACGTAGAATCATAGTGATATGTCTAGATAACTCATGGAACCTCGACTTATACACTGTCACAATCATAAAACCCTGCTCCACTTTGAGAATGGATCCCAAAGTCTCTCACACTCACTACGACGTATGTACTTCCCGAAGAAAGCCTCAAAGAACTGTGCCCAAGTCATAGAAGGGGACCCAGATAGTCTACTCTTTGAAAATTCTCTCCACCACTGTCTCGCTGGATTATCGAGCTGAAATACAGTGTAGTCTACCTCGTGAGAATCCACTAGATTGAGGTTATGCAATCTCTCTCGGCAACTGGCAAGAAAATCATGGACATCCTTCCCTAGAGTGCTAAAAAACCTCGGTGGGGCTAATCTAAGAAACCGACCCAGCATCTTTTGCTCCTCATAAGTCATAACTGGTCGAGTTGCTATCGATGGATCAACCCTCTGAACTAGCGATACCATAATATAGGCAGCTACCATGATAGGCTATGCTCCTAGACCTTTGAACACCCTGCGCTGCTCCCTGAGCTAAAGAATGAGGTATGCCTTCCAATGAACTTAACAACTAAACTATAGTGTCCTACAGCGCTGGTGTAACTGTAAATCTGGGTGGAGGCTGGGCTGGTCCTTGCCCTACTAACTATTATGTTGGTGGTCCCTCTGGCACTAATTGTGGAACAATCTCATGCTCCTGATCATATACAGGCTTCGATGATGGCTCTCTGGCCTGTCCCCAAGATGGTGTTGTGGGTCGTGCCTGACCTTGACTTTGGGTTCGACCACAACCTCTTCCCTAAATTAGGGCCCCAGCTACTGACACGGAGGCCTCACCCTCGACCATTGTGGCTCTCATCCTAACCATCTGAGAAAGAATGAAATAAACATCTTTTAGAAGTTGATAGAAGTTGGAAATGCATGATAGAGAATTTAAAAGATGGAATCTTTTGCAAAAATTCCTTATAGCCTCCCAAAGATAGGATACATAGATCATTGTACTAATCTGTGGACTCTAATATTCACTTTCTTTTGTACCAACGATAACAGCGAACCTAGAGCTTCGATACCAATCTATCAAGACTCGATTTCTCAGTTTATGATAGCACCTACTATACCCAACCAGTAGGTAAACTGCAAACCTTATCCTAGAACATCGAGTAGAGGGCTAATACTAGACAAAATATAAAAGCAGAAAAGCGAGCACACGATAGAGATAATAAAAGAAGAAAAACATAATAAAGCAAAAAGAAATAGTAAATCATACAGAAAATCCCTAAAACCTGGTAGCAGTCGGTACAAAACCTACTACAACATAGAGAGTACTAGATAGATACATATAGACATGATAATCTCCGGAGATACAAAAAGGGGACTAATCCCAAGGTAGAAGGAGATAAGTCATCTCTGGATGCCAAAATATCACTCTAGATCCCCTAACAGAAACTCAACACTAGGATAGAGTCAACAACGATAACTCATGCTAGGTTATGCATCATGGAAAAAAAGATGCATAAGTGTAGCATAACTACCAAAACACATGGTACCCAGTAGACATCATAGGCCGAATGAGCTCAAATAAGATAAGAGTACATAGGATGTGAATATACTAAAGGGAAATAAAGAGAGTCAGTATAAAGATAAAGGTCATAGATAGATAATATCAAGGTAGAAAGTAATTAGGAATGTGAAGTGTAAAATATGTAAAGTAAAACAAGGTGAAGTAAGGGAAAGCAGAATTGTCTAGCTACAACCTAATCGAGCCCCCATAAGCTCGAAAGGTACACACAATCAGAGAATAAACTAATCGGAGCCCCATAAGCCCAATAGGTACAATTAGCAAACAATAGACCCATCCGAACCCCTCATAAGTCCAGTGGATTCAAACAACAGATTATAGTGACTAGCAATCAACCTAATAGGGAAAAATTCAAGTGTAACCGTGCCATGAAATGCCATATGATATGATCCAAGTGCTAATAATATTGTATATACTCCTCCTCAAGCCATAGCTTGCAAAGGCAGGACCCATGGAGGACTCACGAAATCTGTATACAAATTTAAATTATACCTCAATAATCATGCAATGATAATAATCAGTAAAATCCACCCGAAACACTTTCCCTCGAGCATGCAAGGTTAAAATTACAAGTAAAACTACCTAGAACACTTTCCCTCGGACATGCAAGTTTAACAAAATCATAACATCAAAAATGAACCATGTATTCACAAGAAAGTACGAAAAAAGTATCAAATATTCTAGTCTGAAACATCTTTTTAAAATCGAATACAGTGATGAAATCAAATCTTTCATATGCAATGATAAAACAGTCACAAGTTAAGGACAAATATAACTTCACAACAATCATCGTAATCACTTCTAATTAACTCGCACTAAGGAAATTAAGCCCACCACCTAATGGAAAAGGGGTCACAATATAAAATAGCACCTAGAAGAACCAAATTCTTAACAACCTCTTATAGGAACTTACTCTAAGGAAACAACTACCCCAAATCTAACTAACGCAGATATATCATACTAAAATGACTAAAACGAGCAATCTAATAAAAATGATTTAAAGAATAAGTAAACTGACCTTGGGTCCAGCAATACCAATGAACATGGCCTCGGGCCCATAATTACATATATATGAATGAACAATATGAAAGTAAAATGATTAAGCAAAAATGATAAACAAACTCCAAATCTACCTCGAAAACTACCAGAAATCCCACACGACGAATATCTAAAATAACCACCCCAATACCCCAAAGTCGATTTATCCAAGCTAAGGCAAGCAAAATGTAAAACTAAAGGAACTACACCGGCTATGATAAGACTTACAGGAACTAGCAAGGGTAAACTGAGGATCCCAACCCCGAATATAAGCTAAAGACCCATAAATTGATTACGAGAATCAAATTTCTTTAAGATCAACTATTCAATTCCTAAAGCCCCACCAACCATTAGCACAAACCATACAATCATCGTAAATGAGCTATGTCTAGATTTAAGTAAGCCCTAGCCTACCAGGAAGCTGAACACGCACGCTCGCACCCACTAGACTGGAGCTTTTCTTTTTAAGGAAGCCTCTGAATGAAGACATGATATCATAATTATGATCTACTCATTAAAATATAAACAATGATACCCATATTGTAAAATAACAATTCAGGTAAAAATATCAGGTGAAAAATCACATGTGGGGCCCGCATGTGAATTTCAAAAATGATATTAGGGAAAATGTCCCTCATGAGATAATGATTACATGCCCAAATTGTTGAGAAAATCCAGGTCGAAAAATGAGCTCAAATTAGCCCCCAACCACAAGAACAAATCAAGAATTAATTAAGGAGAATAAGCTTAATTAAAGGCCAGAACTTACAATTCAACGATAGAAAATCGATCATGGACAAGGAATTCACCTTCCCAAATGTTCCTTTGCAATCCCACCCTAATTTCTCGCCTTGGAGCTCTCTAACAATGGAGGAAAATATGATGGAAATAGTGTGAAATGAAGAAGAATCTCTTTTTAAAACTGTCAGTTGTTGATGCACCTACGGTAAAAATAATACAGGTGCGACATCTTCACAGCGGCCAGAACACCATAGGAGCGGACGTCAGCAAGACCTCCAGCTCCGCAGGTGTGACACTTGAGCCGCATGGGCGGTAAAATAAACACAAGGGCACCCTCTTCTGACATCACCCAGCATTGCAAGTGCGGCTCGTGAATGCAGGGGCGGCAGCGCAGGTGTGGCTATGGCACCAAAGCCACACCATACCAGAACCAACATCAACAATTGCTCAAACTTAGCTCAAAAACTCTCTGATCACACCCTCGAGGATCATCCCAAACCCCGTGAACACAAACCAAACAAGCTAACTAACTGGAAATGGAATTATCTACTTAATGGAATTGAAGAAATTCCCAACGGAGATTGTTTTAATGAAAATGGGTCCCACGCCCAAAACTAACTTTTTAGCAAAAGGAACCTAATAACCCAAAATGAATTTGGGAAGCCTAATGACCCGTACCAAAGGTCCCTGTAGTCCAAAGTCAATGTTTTGGAGCTAACAGTGCTGACAAAATTCCCATCCGAGGACGTCTTCTCCGAATATTGACAAAATTCAACTCTTTTAACTTTAAAGTTTCAAAATAGGAAAATGGGCTTAAAACACAAACGAACTGCCTGAGAATTGAACCATCAGTGCTAGCAAGTCATAAATGACATGTAGCCACTGTGGGAAGGCTTGAAATATAGAAAATGCATGAAAATAGAGGAAATGACCTTGAGAGTCATTACACATATATTGACTATATTGGGTCCTAAAAGTTATCTTAGGGATATCTGAAGTTCTAATCCTTACATGATGGTACCTTGACCTCATATAAATCTTTGAAAATACCAAATAAACCTGAAGCTAATAAAACAGGTCATCAATGCACAGAAGAGAATACTTATTCTTAATGGTCACATGGTTAAACTACAGATAATCAATACACATACTCTTAGACCCGTCATTCTTCTTCACAAACAACACATGAGCACCCCAAGGATAAAAACTAGGTCTATTAAAACCCTTACTCAAAAAATTCTGAAGTTGGTCCTTCAACTCTGCTAGGGCTATCCTATATGAAGGGATAGAAATAGGTTTGGCGCCCAGCTCTAAATCAATAGTGAAATCAATATCCTTATATGGAAGAACACCTAGAAGATTAGTAGGGAACATATCCAAAAACTTTCTCACCACCCTCACTGACTCCAACAAAGGCGAGTCAGCACTAATATTACATACATACGCCAAATAACAAATACATCCCTTCTCAACCATCCACTGAGCCCAAAGAAAAGAAATAACACTCTTAGGATACAAACCCTGAGTACCCTTCCACTCCAACCTTGGCACTCCTAACATAACCCAAGTAACAGTCTTGGCGCGACAGTCCATAATAGCATGATATAGTGTCATGACCCAATTTCTCTAGTCATGATGGTACCTACTATAACCTACCAGTAGGTAAGCCAAACCCTTATCCAAGAACTGCAAGTAATGGGCTAACATGAGAACAAAACAAAAGCGGAAGCACAACAATAAAAAATTGGTAGATAGTTTAACAAGCATAAAGCAAATAGGGAGGGAAGAGAACAAAAATATACAAGATTTCCCCCAAGACCTTGTATCAGTCGGTACAAGAGTTTCAACTACATAGATGTACTAGATAGGCATAATAAATATAGAACAGTCTCTAAAATTACAACAGAAGTCTAGTCCAAATGTAGAAGGAGAGGGGTCAACTCCGGTCGCTATCAATTCACCCTGTATCTCTGATCAATAACATCACTCGAGGATAGCATCAACAGCAATAACCCGCACTAAGATCTATACTAGAAAAAGATGCAAAAGTGTAGCATAAGTACCAAAACCACGCAGTACCCAGTAGGCATCATAGGCCGACTGAGCTCAAATAAGATACGAGTATAGATAAATGTGAATATACTAAGGGTAAGAAAAGAAAGGTCAAAAAATGAGTTAACCTACCCAAGCTAGACAATTTACGATTAGATACGATAATAAATCCACAAGAACGTAAGGCAACTATCTAACTTAATAACATAGAGAGAACATAAGATACATACCCCGGGAGCTATGAATGACAATAAGTAAGCCCAATCGGATGCCCATAAGCCTAGAAGGTATAATCAACAATCAAGAATCCAACTGGGCCCTCATAAGCCCGAAGGATACAAGCAGAACACAATACTAACTAGCAATCAACAAGATGGGAAAAAGAAGGGCGTGTATAAATGTGCCATGATATAAAACACGAGATGGGTGCAATGAAGTAAAAAAATTGACAACCCCAAATTAGATTCACAGGCAACCCCGTGGGCTCCCTGAGTCATCTCGGAGGCCACTCAAAGGTTAAAATACATATGCAGAAAATTAATAGACAACTCCAAAATAGATTCGCTGCCTGCCTATAGGCTTCCCAAATCGCCCCGCAAGCCACTCCTAGGATTGACTAGGTATGCAGAAAGTAAAACTCGAATATGTGCTCCTCGAGTATGCAATCATGAGTACTAGTAAAACCACCCAGAACACGTGTCTCCTTGGGCATGCAAGTTTAAATAGTCAGTAAAATCGTCTGGAACACGGGTCTTCTTTGACATACAAGTTTATCAAATCAGTCTTTCTAAAAAATATGCCAATTTCTTTTTAAGAAAGCCAAAGTCATTTAACATATTCCATAAATCCTCCTTTTGACCGAAATAGTATTTTGAAACCAAGTCAACCATACGCCATGCTAAAGTATGGATAAACAGCTAAGGAGAACAATCAAGCCTAAATATATCACACAAAGGATAACCAAGGTCTATACACTAAAGCAAAGGGGCTAGCCTAAGGTAGGTGTTATCCCGAAAATGCCACACTAACTCCCAAATCTAAAAGAAACCAGAACCTAAAATGGTCCACTAACACAAAATGTAGGTTAAGTCAAGTAACAAGTCAAAACTATGCTAATTCCAGCCATTAAACGAAGTCATACTAAACTAAGCCACGAACCATAATTTAAGGAAGAAAGGGGAGATTTATACTGACTTGGTGTCCCGCATCCAAGGATTTTTGCCCATAATATACAACATACCAAAACAAAAAATAAAATAATGGAAAAATGGTTAAAGTAAACATAAGACAATGGAAAAGAAAAGGTTATTCTACCGCAAGGTCCTATGTTAATCCTATACTAAGGCTTTCTAGTCTAATCACCCCTAGACTACCAATGGCCTAAGCTAAGTTAAGGCTAGGAATTCTAAACGATGAAAACTACGCCAAGTATTTAGGAAGGATCTATGACCTAAGCTAAGGATTCCCAATCGATATCCTACTCTAAGGTTTCTAAATAAACTATAAGAATTAAGTACCTAGAACATTGTATTCAAACCACAATAACCCCCTACTAATTAGCAATCTCCCATACAAATTCCTGATAAGAGCTAAGTCTAAAAGTAGGTAAGCCATAATCTACCTGGAAGCCAAACACGCGCGCACAATTCACCAGACCAGAGCCTATCTCCATTGGAGAAGCCTTTGACTGCTTCCACACTATCATAATGATAATCTACTCATTCAAACATGAACAATAATACCCATATTGAAAATTTTCAATTCGGGCCAAAAATCAGGTCTAAGATGGCCCTCGGGACCCACATACGAAAACTAAAAACAAATTCCACAATTGCTTTCCCTACGAGGTAAGGAACACATGCCCCAAAATTTGGGCAAATAAAGAAATGGGTTTGGACCTCAAGTGGTCAAAAAATAACACTTTAGAGGTTGGGATAATAATGAGTTAAAGAACCCAAATTGCGGATTAAGACACTGAATAAATACATGGACAAGTACTACAAAGTGAGTGAAAAGAGAATTAACTCACAAGTTTGTGAAAACGATGAGAAATTGGTGATTTCCCTCTTGGCCAATCTCAAACAATGGAGGAAAAGAAGTTGGAATTGAATGAAATGAAGGAGAAGCTCACTTAAAAACTACCAACGATCGATCCACTTACTGTCAAAATGACGAAGGTGAGGCATCGCCATTGCATCCATACAAATACAGGGGCAGAGGTCAATGAGATCCCCAACTCCATGAGTGTGGTGAACACGCCACAGGGGTGGAACCGCAGGGGCTCTTCCTGCCGATGTCACCCAGGACCGTAGGTGCTGCTGGTGACTGCATGGGCAGCTGTGTCGGTGCACCCCCAAGGCGTGTAGGTGTGCCACACCAAAACCAGCAGCACCAGCTTCAACAACAAATAACAAAACTCTTCGATCGCATTCTCAAGAATCATCTTGATCCCCAAGAACACAAACCAGATATGCTACCCTACCAAAAATAGTATTCCAAACTCAACGGAATTGATGAAATTCTCAATGGACAACATCTTGATGAAAAGTGGACCCCATGCCCAACAACCAAATTTTAACCAAAAGGAACCCCATAGCCTTAAATGATTCTAGGAGCCTCGGGACCCAAACCAAAGGTCCCACTAGCCCAAAGTCAAAGTTTTGGAGCTAAAAACACTGATGGAACTTTCATCCGAGTTCTTCTACTCTGAATGTTGCCAAAAATCAACCCTTTTAGCTTTAAGAGTTTCAAAATAGGGAAACTCTTCTAAACCCCAAATGGCCTGCTTGAGAACCAAACTGTCAGTCTTGGCAAGTCATAAATTACTTGTAGCCGCTATGGAAACACTTGAAATGATGAAAATGCATGAAAAACTAAGAAATGACCTAGAGGGTAATTAAAACATCAACTACTTAAAAACTTTCATCCTTGAATGTTAAGAAACAAGAAGCACCCAAAGGCTCATAAACGGAAGGATATTACATTCGTATGTCGAGCTAAGCTTCCTAAGGAGCCTCCTCGACCGGATAATGACCCATAGAGCAATACCAAAGGAAAGCTACTAAGACCTTTAACCATTACTGGCTAAATAGGAATAGCAACAAACTCTAACTAAAAAACCAAATGATCAGTTAACTGAACTGAAACAACTAAATGATAAGAAACTCGACCAGATGCATCGACACAACATTAATACCAAGAAAACTCAGGCGAACACCCCACAAGGCTAGTAACCATGCTCACTTAAAAATCCACCCACGCAACACTCTAACTCATGAATCCTTTGATCTGCATAACCCTTCTGCCTAAACAGAATTGCACATACCCCTTTTTAAAATCATCTGCACTCTTAGCTATGAAGTCACGTAATGAGTCAATCACCTAAGCTAACCTCAAAAACATCAACCTTGATAGCTAAACTCATCTGAATCAACCATCAGAAACTCAATTACAACTGATACCTTAGGGTAAAAAATTATATGAATGAACACCCCATGTCGAACAATAATCTCCCAAATATATACAAAAACCAACCTCATTGAACTATACCAAGTCTGAACCGGTCAAAAGTGATATAACTGGAGCAACCTGCCCCTGAGGACCCAAACAATATCCAATCTATGCAAGGAGTGTGGCAAGCCTACCACAAAGTCCCTAGCCATCAAATAACTCTTAATTCTAAGAACACCGCTGATGCTCCCAGTTCTCAACACACCATCCAGGTCTAAGGTCACCCTACTAGACTCGCCCCGCAGAACGAAATCTGTCATGCCGTGAATACCTAGTCAAACCAACTCGTAAGTAAAAGAATGGATGACTGAAGTCAAAGGTTGCTTCTCAACTATTAAAAAAGTCATAAAATTTAAACTCATTGTCTTCCAGCTTAAAACATCTACCCTACTTTACCAACATACAAACCACCAACTCTGAAAGCATCTCAATATTCTAAAACTTCTGGCCCATGACTAGAAGAACCTAATCAATGCTAAAATCCACATAGATCAACCTTTAGAAATCTCATCCCAACCTCGTTAACCCATAAAAATAATAATGCAATGAATCACTCTAGTCATTGTTGCTGCAACCGAAGAGAACCTTTCACGAATCGTCTGAAGTAACTTGCTAGACCCCCAAGTCTAGAACCCAACTCCAAAGATCAATCATGCGCCTCCCTTTATCATTGAGTAGTCTCAAATGTTGTTGAAAAACACCGAGGTATCAAAACAAAATAGGCTGCAAACCCAAGGCTCCTCCAATTCACAACCTGAATGGAAAACCCTATGGAGACATACTAGATTTGGCAAAACCTCTCTCTCAGAAGATTTTTGAGCAGTTTCTTTAACTCCCACAACTCTGCTAGCATCACTCAATATGGAAGAGAAAGGAATTGGTCGAGTGCCCAACTCAACAATGATGACAAAGTCAAAACTCAATGTCACGACCCAATTTCTCAGGTCATGATGGCACCTACAATCCCCCAGTAGGTGAACCAATCCCCGTAGTCCGAAATGGTTAGTAATGGGCTACTACCTACCCAAAACACACAATAAGCAGAAATAGCGGAAGCAGAATATAAAGGTAGACAAAGCAGAAGAAAAACTTGAATAGATACATAAAGAACACTACACCATCACTAAGACTTGGTATCGATAGTACAGAAGCTTCTAATAGAGTACAATTGCTAGAAGTAACAAAATATAATACAATTTATCTCTAAAAGTATAAGGAGTAACAATGCCAAAAGATGAGATATGGTCAATCCCCGACCATCAGGCGCTCACCCTAGTCTTCAATATCCATAATTTGCATGAGTCTCCAATGCGATCAATGGCAAAAGCTCAACTAATATCTGCACAGAAAGTGCCAAAGTGCAGTATGAGCACCAAAATAACGGGTACTCAGTAGGTATCATCGGCCAACTGAGCACATATAAGATATAAAAACAGTAAGTAATAGATAGCAAGAAAGTAGTCACTAAAGCAATAAAAGAAGCATAAGGAGCTAGCACAGAGAATAGGCGACCAAAAGCTACAAGTAAAACATGCTAGCACAGAGGATACATTTACACAGAATCACAGGTGAAGGAAAGAAGAACGCACCTGAGGTCCTTGTACAACAATACAAGTAAGATAAGAGAGAGAGAAAGTTGAGAAAATGGTGGTATACTGATAACCTCAAGTAAGGAAAAAGACGCAAGGCAGTCTAACATACTGAAAATGGAATCAAAAAGTATAAAGAAATCATAACACCAATCCAATCACATGATAGCATAACTAGTAATTCACCTCACAAGTACAACCCTGGGATGGAATAACTAACCCACAATAACTGAGATATACCACTCAACTCCCGACAAGAAAAGAACCAGAATCTCATACTCTGCTCAGAAGGCGACACAAAAGTGCCTCAATAAGATAGGACTCCTTATCCCTCTCAATAATCAGAAATCCCACAACCGAAGCCTCAACAGGTTAACCATCACTAATCCTTCAATAACCAAAAGCCAAGACAAACTCTAAATAAATAAAGGAGTAAATATAATCTACCTACAGTCCCAACGGCCGCCTATACAACTGAGGAACGCAGTCAAGTGAAAACAAACACTCCAGCCACCCATACAACCAGAGCGTACACTGAACACACAGCAAACAAGGGTGGAATACAATGCATGATATGCTATGATGTGGCAGTAACCGATATGTTCCCCCTCAGCTACCTCTCGGGCCCATATAGAGGCTGGACCCATGGAAGGCTCTTTCCCGTGTACCTCTCCTCCGCCGTACACCCCCCTCCTGGCATATTGCATCGGCCCATAGCCTGTGGCCTAGGAATCATAGGGGTCCATGGAGGTCTAGCTCTCAACCATATAACAAAACTCAATCTCAAAGCGTGTCCTCCGGAATCGAGTCCTGGTTTAAGCCAGTGGCTAAGTATCAAATGTAGCTCAACGCTCGAAATCTCAAAGTACATGCCCAGTTTTGACCCAGGTCAAAAATAGTAGTAATATCAAAAGATCCTCTCAAAGAGTGCCCGAAGTATACTCGTGTCTAAATCAGTAATCAAATTCTCAGTAACCCTCTCAAAGGGTGCCTGGAGTGTGGCCGGGTCTCAAACGCTAGTAAATCAAGTCTAGTGCTTTGCCCAGCAGAGACTAGTATCAGTGATAAAATCAAGTCTGGTGCTCTACCTGGCAGAGAGTTGTACCAGTAATAAAATCAGTGTGAAATCATCCAAAATCTCCTTTTCTATCATCAACCATACCAAAAATGGGCCCCCGGGGCCTTGCAAGTTTAGGAAAACCATTTGTGGTGGCTCGCAGCCAAAAATGTTGTAAAACATGCAGGGGAAAACCTTTTTCATGGATGATATGCTCGCACACAAATATAAAATTAGCCCACCGGCTCACAATAATTCCTGTCAGCGCTGCACAGGCCCAACAACTACTCAGCAGACATAACCAACCTAAAAGGATAATCTCTATGTCCAGGACTCACGGACATTCCCCAAATAACCCACCATCTATGTTCCAGAGTCAATACAGGGCTGCACAGGACCGCAAGGGTAATATACTATGCTACGCGAAAACTACAAATAACGCATGAAATAAATGGATGAACAAGGCGAACAAGGTCTGGGGTACCAACCTATAACAACCCACCCAAGGATGTTAATTAATGCAGTTATAGCCTATATACGCAGAGTCTAGATAGGGGAAGCCATAACCTACCTGTCGGCCGACGAATAGCTGCGGGGACGGCGTCGTCCAGGCTCGAACTGCTCCACAAAGATCTAATTCGCAAAACTAATATCAAATAGTAATTTATACATCAAAACAAGACTAACAATACCCATAATGCCATAAGCACAATCGGGTTGAAATCCGGGTCACAAACGAGCCCGTGCGCCCCACAACTCAAAACCTGAAATGAAAAACACACTTGTGTTCCTTACCATCCCGGGAGCACATGCCCAAAAATTGAGCAAAAATGGACAACAAATTGGGCACAAAACAACCCGCTCAAGTCACGAATAAAAGATGGAAATTTTCAAGAAATAACCGGAAATTGGGCAAGAATGCTTATCAGAAGAATGGAAATTGAGGCCAACACGGGTAATCCTTCGAGCCCACTAGCATGCAAAAGCTGGAGGGGCAGAATCTACACAATATTCCAAGCTTGGGTCATTAGCATCAATGGAGGCTTATGCAACAATGGAGGAAATTGGTTTTGGGAAGAAGAGGACCTACCAATAATTGAAGGATCGCAAATTATCGATGAAAAATTGACCTCCCCAAGGCTAGGCCTGAAATGGAGCACCTTGGTAGAGAGAATAATCAATTTGGAGTTGAGTAAATGCAAAAAGAATGAAAGAAAATGAAGGAGACAACAACTTATAGCTGCTGGCCGCAAGAAAGCTCCATTGGCTCTAACATGGTGCCATCGTGCAGGAGGGAGGCCTGGCGCCTCGGTGCAATCGCGCCAGAAGGGCACCATCACGCTGTCACGCGGGCGGGCGCTGGAGAGCTAATGCGCTGGCATATAGCCATCAGCACTGATGGCACACATAGGGTAGCGCGATCGCGCTGCCTGGGTGTCATTGGTGCTGAAGGCCCAGCCTGCAACAAAAACCGGCAAAACTCCGAACTCCCTCGGGGCCTTCCGGTGATAATCAGAACCCAATATTCAAAACCCAATATAGCTATTAGCGTGGAAACGACGTTCTAGACTCAACGGAATTGACAAAATTTCCATACGAGGTCATTTCAGAAGAATGTTGACCCAAATCAATACTAGCTAACGCCAAACAAACACTAAATATTAGGCCAGCTCACCCGGGACCCGAACGAACCACCTACCTAACCTAAACTAGACATTCTGGAGCTAATGGCGCTGATAGAATTTCCATCCGAGGCAGTCTTCTCCGAATGTTTACCCAAGTCAACCAAAACAGCCCAACTATCCTAAAAATACAGAACGAGAGAGGATTACAAGCTGAAAAGCTCCCAGATCCCGACCAAAGATCCCTCTAGTCCAAAGTCCAAGTTCCGGAGCTAACGGAACTGTCAGAATTCGATATGAGCATGTTCACAAAGAATGTTGACTGATATCAACAATTTCAAAATCAAAAATCTCTAAAATAAGGAATGGTCAAAAAGACCAAGAAAATGGCTTGGGAACCGAACTACCGACCCCAGAAAACCATAAATGACTTGGGCCGCTACATGCAAGCTATAACGGTACAAGAAAGGTGAAAATGCGTAAATGACCGGAACGGTCATTACATCATCCACTACTAAAAAGGCTTTCATCCCCAAAAGTCAGGAAAGAATGATAGACTAGAGATTAAAAGGATAGCGGAAACACAGCCCACACTACTCTCTCGGACAACTTGGGTAGCCTCCTCGGCCGGACAACACCCAATAGAACCAATGAACGCAACCAAGATAAAACCAATTACTAGCCAAGCTAGATCCAAACTCATTTCCAAAACTCCAAAGATTTGCCGACCTAAACTAAACTTCAAGAATCTCAATCGGAAGCAGTGATACAACAGTGAAACCAGAGAAGCAAGGCTATACACACATAGAGCTCAAATCTTCGAAACCACAACAAAATTTACCAGAAGAGGCATCAACCCACAACTCCAACTTATGAACCCGCTGATCTACAAATCTCTTTTATCCTAAACAGAACCCTTTCATACCATAACCAGAGGTTGCACAAAAGTCGAACACTAAACTACCATCGAGGCATCAACTGAAACACCTGAAATACATAGCCTTCGCTGATACTCTACCACAAATGAAGTCACCTTCTACACTCAAATTCTACCAAAGTCAAGCTAAAGTATACTAACCTTTGCCATCCAAGATAACAACCCATAGCAGGTTCTCAAAAACTGGAGTTACCTGACCCGACTGACCATCAAACAACGGAAGAACACTTTTGCCAACACCAAACTCGCTAACTGAACCCAACTGATCAACCCATCTGAATCCGACTGAAAATAACGTACACCAAAGTTAGGAAAGGCATATATGAATACCTTGTGTTGATGAAGAAGCTTCCAAACTGTAGAACAAACCCAACCACTGAACCATGCCGAGTCTGAGTAAACCGAAAGCGAATGAACCCAGGCAACCTGCCCAACAGACAAAAACCCAGAACAAAGCCTCTGCAAGGAGGGTGGTAAGCCTACCACGAAGCTCGAAATCACCAGCTAAGCTCCAAACCTTGAGAAAACTGCTGTAACTCTGAATACTCGAACACCATTCTGTGATGAAGTCGTCTTACCAAGCTCACTTCAGGAAGAAGTCCACCATGCCATGAATACCAAGTCAAAACACCCTGAAGGCAAAGGAAAAAAAGTTCCTGGGGTTCAAAGTGACCATCTAGCCATGGGAATTTGCATAAAACTTCAACTCATTCTTTTGGCTTGAATCAACTGCTCTACTGAATGTGCACACAACCAACTATTTCAAAGCATATATCATACATAACGGCTAGCGCATATTGGCCGTGTCTAAAAAACACTGGAACCCTACATAAACAACAACTATGGAAGAATGAACTAAACAAGCTTTCAATTCCTCGACAAACAAAGGCGACCATAAACCTCAAAGCATCATTAGAACCCAAGGATAATCTTGATAGTCTCAACCCGTACAACCTGACCACGTACAATACGTCACTGCTTATTATGGAACTTACACCACTGCACTTATCCAACTAAGATGGAAGGAACTTCATACCATGAAGAGCACTACTGAAATCAGGAATATCCCGCCCAATACAGAGGTTAGCCAAGGACTAGGTGTCCAAGGCCAGTATCCGCATCCGAAATTGAAGTAAAAGAAGCTAAGTTGCCCACACCTACTGCCTCCACGCACTAGGATGTTGCAACCAAATAGAAACTGCCACGAACCATCCGATGAAACCTTCCAAGCAATGATTCTGAACCCCAACTTCAAAACTGCCAACCCAAGACTCTGTCGAACCCTTATGCTGCCAAGGAACCCTTAAGAACCCAAGACAACTAGGCTTGAATATGCAAGTTGTCAACACTGCCGCTGCTACCAAGACACAAACCAATTAATGGAAAACCCACTGCAATGTGTAGACGGCTGAATCAAATCACCAACACAAAATCCCAAAGCAAACCTTTATTGCCACCTAAGTTAACTACTAAGACACATAAACACCAACACAGAGTCATCTCCTCCCTTTTCGACAAAACAAAATCCTTTCGTAGCATATACAGAACCTTACAATTTCTTTCTCAAGGATAAAAATCTAGAGCCATTACCTTAGCTACCAAACTTACGTTGTCAAAACTCAACAAGGCAGAACAGAAAGGGGTCAGATGCCCAACTTTCCCGAAATGCTATGAATAAAACCAAACCACGAGGTTATGGTCAACACTTAGTCGGAAGTGCTAAAGTCAAAACCCAATCACCATGCCAGTATCAAGAGCTCATCCAGAGAACTACAATCAGGATTTGTTCCAATTAGAACTGGGGATAGAACAAAACACCCAACGGACAAGGAACTGGAGGATACTATGGGAACAACCCACGTACCTACCAAACTCCTAAGGTAATCAACAAAGAGGGTCGACTCTAAACACTCGCGAGGCCAAACCGATCTATGCCCGCTAGCATAACAAAAATCTCCCAACTAAGGAAAATTCTCAACTCTGGCACAACTAACGGTAATACACCAAACCATCACACGGATCTCTAGCCACGCTAGATAATGTCCTAGGCAACAACAATCTAGGACTGCTAGAAAGGAAGACCCAAAGCAAGCCTAGAACTATAACAAACAGGAAGCGAGCTCTACAAAGCCTACTCACAAGCTACAACTCTGAGTAAAACACCTCACAGGGCTAACTCACCCCCATCCACTACTAAAGAATAAACTACCAATAAAACAACACATAGATACTACAATTTAGGTAGCCAAATAACTAAACAAGTAGCAAGTAGGCATATAAGCAATTAAAAGACCGAAGGGATAGAATCGCAACATGAGCGGGACTAACACAAGTCGAAGGTAGCAAAGGCCTGACCTAGAGAAACGATATCCGAAACCTCTACCTCTGGCCCACCAAAAGAAGCATCAAGCTGATGGGACCGAACTCTAGACTGAGTGGATAAAATTGAAGGCCAACCCGGCCCTCGCCTTGGACAAGTTCTATAAAGGTGACCAATCACTCCACAATCATAACAACCAGGCTGACCTGGAAATAGAATTATGGGGATATTCCTAGAAAGGTTCCCATGCTCACCACACAAAAAGCAGCCTCTACAAGATGAAGTCCGATGAGAAGATCTCATTGAACCTGACCGACCACCACGGCCTACACCCTCTTAAGGCAAACCCCAAAGGATATGAACCGTACCCTGCCTGCCCTACTGAACATGAACTACACAACCACTCTCTGTAACCCATGGAGAAACTAAAACTAACCTGGTTGATAAGAAGCAGTGGAACCTATCTCTGCTGGAGAATCCCCTACCTCGTGTCTGAGAACCTCGAGAACTATCCTGGCGATGATGCAGAATTGTAGTATGAGCACCAAAATAATGGGTACTCAGTAGGTATCATCGGCCGACTGAGCGCATATAAGATATAAAAACAGTAAGTAACAGATAGCAAGAAAGTAGTCATTGAAGCAATAAAAGAAGCACAAGGAGCTAGCACAGAGAATAAGCAACCAAAAGCTACAAGTAAAACATGCTAGCACAGAGGATACAATTACACAGAAACACAGGTGAAGGAAAAGAGAACGCACCTGGGGTCCTTGCACAATAATAAAAGTAAGCAAAGAGAGAGAGAGTTGAGAAAATAGCGGTATACTGGTAACCTCGAGTAAATGAAAAGATGCAAGGCAGTCTAACATACTCAAAATGGAATCAACAAGTATAAGGAAATCATAACACCAATCCAATCAAATGATAGCATAACTAGGAATTCACCTCACAAGTACAATAGTAAGATGGAATAACTAACCCACAATAACTGAGATATACCACTCAACTCCCGACAAGAAAAGAACCAGAATCTCATACTCTGCTTAGAAGGCCACACAAAAGTGCCTTAATAAGATAGGACTCCCTAGCCATCTCAATAATCATAAATACCACAACCGAAGCCTCAATAGGTTAACCATCACTAATCCTTCGATAACCAAAAGCCAAGACAAACTCTAAATAAATATAGGAGTAAATATAATCTACCTACAGTCCCAACGACCGCCCATACAATCAAGGAACGCAATCAAGTGAAAACAAATACTCTGGCCACCCATACAACCAAAGCGTACACTGAATACACAACAAACAAGGGTGGAATCCAATGCATGATATGATATCATGTGACAGTAACCGGTATGTTCCCCCTCAGGTACCTTTCAGGAACATATAAAGGCGGGACCCATGGAAGGCTCTTTCCCGTGTACCTCTACTCTGCCATACACCCCATTCCTGGCTTGCTGCGTCGGCCCATAGCCTGTGGCCAAAGAATGATAGGGGTCGATGGAGGTTTACCTCTCGACCACATACACAACCTCAATCTCAAAGCGTTTCCTCCGGAATCAAGTCAAAGTTCAAGACAGTTGCTAAGTCTCAAATGTATCTCAATGCTCGAAATCTTGAAGTACATGCCCGATTTTGACCCGGATCTAAACAGTAGTAATCTCAAAAGATCTTCTCAATGAGTTCCCGAAGTATACTCGGGTCTAATTAGTGATCAAAGTCTCAGTAACCCTCTCAAAGGGTGTAATGACCCTTCCGGTCATTTCCACATACACATTTTCCTTGAACCGTTAAGGCTTGTCGGGACCGGTATTTCGGCGTCGGGTCCATTTGTTTGATCGTAAGTATCTTTGATAAATTTTCTGAACTTTGGGCCAAATGTCTCAGGGATTTTCTCGAAATATATAAAGAATTAGAAGTCCCCTGAAATACCAAATCGAAGGTCTACGAGTCTAGTTTCCAACGCACAAAACTTCATGTCCAACTGATCTCTGAGTAAAAAGTTATGACTGTTTTACCGCGGACTGTCTAGCAGAAAATGGGTTGCGAACCGGGTCGCGAACCGGGTCGGGTTAAACTCGATTTAAGCCTCAACTTCACATTTTAAAATGCCATTTCAGTTCCAAAACAGTGACAAAACATAAGGGAGGATCCCGAGAGAATTCTTGAGTATCAAAATCGTGCGTTGGTGAATTACGAACCTAAGCTTAAGAATTTTATTAGCATCGCGCGTGTAATTGAAAATATTTTATTTAAAAGTTGAATTTGGTAAAAATTATTATATTATTATTACCTTTTCAAAATATTTTAAAGGTTTATGAAAAATATTTTTGTTACGATATAAGTGTATATGTATTTATTTTATAAGGTTTTTATACATTGTAATATTTTTACGGAGATGGTAAATTTAGTTATGTTGAAATTTATTATTATACTATAGTAGGTTTTATTCGAAATAATTTTCTAATGGTTATGGTATATTCAAAAATTATATTTATTATACCACGAACTTACGCAATACCCGAGTATATACTTAACGGGATGAAATTGGTTGCCACCTCCACCTCCACGTGGAAGTGGAGGACATAGTACAACAATCTCTCAATAATAAGGGGCTGCCACATGTCAATTTGGAAATTTTAATTAAGGTGTAGTACGCATTTTGGTCAATGCTTAGCAGAATATGTTTGTAATTGCAGTTATCCATTTGCTCATCAATTGGCAACCAACTTTTCTACAAGTTCTTCTACTAACATTTGCACAAGATAAGTTTTTGTACTTTCACATTAACAAAACAAAGGATTTTGATGCAATATTTGATAATCAATTATCTACGTCAAGTTATTCAAGCCTGAGTTCGAGTTTGATTTCGGGTTGGGGATTTTTCGGAGAGGTTCAAGCTTGTCATCGGACGACAGAAAGGTTACGGTTTATTTTCCCTAGACTCCGCATATATAGAATAAAATTATATTAATGGGCATCCTTGGGTTGGTTTATTATGTTGGTACCACAGACCTTGACCTCTTTATTCATGTCCGCCTACTTTTGTTCCTCCATTGCTTGTAGTATTTGCCGATATATTTTATTTACCCTTGT
Organism: Jaltomata sinuosa; assembly: GCA_003996215.1. NCBI lineage: Eukaryota > Viridiplantae > Streptophyta > Magnoliopsida > Solanales > Solanaceae > Jaltomata > Jaltomata sinuosa. Next base: position 107,236 of record QJPP01004907.1, read on the forward strand.
TGTCCTGTGTGGCCTTGTCGACTCTGGAACATAGAAGGTGGGATTTTGGGAATGTCCGCGAGTCCCGGGCATAGAATTATCCTTCTAGGCTGGTTATGCTTGCTGAGTAGCTGTGGGCCTGTGCAGGGTCGATAGGTTGATTGTGAGCTGCTGGGCAGCTATTGTGTGTGATCATACCATTTCCATGCATATAAAGAGGTTTTATCCATGTTTTACTATGGTTTTATCTTTGGGCCTACTGGCACTATTTTCTAAACCTTGCATGGCCCGGGGGGCCCGTTTTTTATGGAAATAATTTGGAAATGGTTTGATTTAACTTGTGAATATTCCTGGATAAAAGGAAGTAAAATTATGTTTTAAATCACCAGTTTTACGATTAACGCTAGAATCGGCAGGGCCGGGGTGCTAGTTGAGTTTTCTTGCTACTTGAGATGATTTTAGCCTCGGTCGGACCGAGCACCTGAGATGACTTTCTACTGTTTAGACCCGGTTATGCCCTGGCACCCTTGGAGGGGTTTTTTTGAGATATTTTTCTACTACTTTAGTCCTGGACAGGGTCTGGGCATTGCATATTCGAGACTGGGTCTCTACCTTGATACCGAACTTGCTTCTGGACGACATGTTTTGATATTGAGTTTTAGTATGGGGTCTGGGACCTCCATGGACCTTGCCATCCGGGCCAGGGGCTACGGGCTGTGTGTGCCGGAGGAGGGGTATACGGTGGAGTAGAGGTATACGGGCAGTGTCCTTCCATGGAACCTACCTGCTGGGCCGGATCGGCGCCGGAGGAGGTACATACGGAGATACCATTTCACTTGAGATCTTCATGCATCATATCATTCATTGTTTGAGGCTCCACCCTTGTTTGTTGTTTGTTAATTGTACGCTCCGGTAGTATGGGATGCCAGAGGGTTTGTTTTCACTTGTTTGTGTTCCTCGGTTATATGGGCGGCCGGGGGACTGTAGGTAGACTTCTGCTATTTACTTACAGAATTGTTCTCTATTATGGATAAGTATGAGATTGGTTACTGCTAGACTGTTAGTTTCTGGATTTGAGATTTATATGATTAGTTGGGTTTGATTCAGTTTGCTTCATGTCTCTGAGCATGCCTATCATTACTCTTTCTCTCTTCTTCTTACACTTGAGGTTACCGGTATACCGTCCATTTCGTAAACTTATTTTGTATACACTGTTATTGCAAGGACCCCAAGTGCGTTATTTCTTACTTTCACCTGTGCCTATGGTGTGTATATTCTGCTTACTAGCCTCATATGTGGTTCTGTTGATTTCCCTCTGGACTAGTTCCTGTGTACCTTTCGTTGATTTCCGTGACTGCTTGCTTCTATTCTGTCTATTACTACGCTTTTATCTTATATGTGCCCAGTCGGCCTATGATACCTACTGGGTACCTTATGCTTCGCATTTGGTGCTCACCCCTACCCCCCTACATCTTTGGGTGCAGATCCTAGCGGGGGCCATCGCCGTTAGGATCGCTGTGATTCGTGCTTGGACATCTTGTTGGGGACTACTTCAGACTGAGGCGTGAAGCTCTTGGCTGATCAGAGCTTAAGCTTTTAAGTTTCATCTTTTGCTTCCTGTACTCTATTACCATTCAGAGACATCTGTATATATTGTTTGGATTATTTCACTCCAGTGTATTGAGGTTTGGGCTCATCATACTATAGATACCAGGTCTTTTTGGGGTTTGGTTTAGTTTTTCCGCATATTGTATATATTTTATAGTCCTTTTATCTTGC